>JAGRRI010011600.1:0-10888 GCA_018584345.1 Thuja plicata
TCTTTCCACAAAGTAAATAAAATTTCCAGCCGAAAGGAATGCCAAATCTGGGTGAACTGGGAAGGCATTCTGGGAGAGTCACCAAGAAGAACCATGTGCCAAGAAAAGGGTTCTAGCCTGAAGGGAGAAAAAAAGTCGTGAACCCAATTCCAGTAATTTTGAGCACAACGACAAAACTAGAAAATATGTATGAGAGTCTCCGAGTGACCACAAAAAGGGCATTTGGGGTCAGGAACCCCCATATGCCTGAGCTGAGCTCCCAATAGTAAGCCCTGGTATAAAAAACACCAGGAAAAATGAGAAATTTTAGGCTCAGTAACAGCATCCCAAATGATGCAAAATCTCCACCTCTAGCTCTTCTGTGAAGAGGAAAGATGCCAGCGGTGATTGAGCGAGTCAATCATGGGAAAATGAGGCATAAGCTAAGAATACCCAATTTTCAGCTTGTAACTGGTGAATGGAGTGGTAGGATACCACTTCCAGTCTTTCCACCATGGTCTGACAGACTAAATTCCTAATTTGTGGAAGAGGTGAGGCAGAATGGCAGAAACCAGCAGGTCAAAAGTCTGACGATCTGGGCGGATGAGCCGAAACTAAACTCGGAGATCATCCCAGGATCGAAGACTCATGGTGCTTCTGGAAAAGACATCTTTAGGGGTTTGAATTCCATGCTTGTGTAACCGAAGAGCACTAAATCCTTGCATTCTGGCAAGAGGAATCCCTTGCTGGGAAAAAAGAGGAGACCACCAAATGTTCTGCTGGTTGAAAGAAAGACCATCACAAAATCCATTTCTAGCCCACCGAAGCCAAGGCTTGATAGACTCCCAGGTTCTCCAGACACTTTTGGCAACAAAAGTGCCCTGGATCTGAATAGGATCCCTCATAACTAGAAGGGTTTGAAAGCCAATCCCTTTCCAGGCAGGCTTGTGGAGAGGAAATCCTTAGGAAATGCAGTGCCAAAGAAAAATTTTCTAGGATTCATCACCAGAGAGGCAACGCACAATCCACTTGGCACAAAGGGCATGTCCTTACTTCTACGTATCAATTAAACCAAGCCCCCCAGAGGACTTAGGAAGGAAACAAAAGTCCCAGGCGACTCTGTGAAAGCCCTGATGATCAATACCAGAGGCCCAAAGAAAATCCCGGGGAAGTTTCTCAAGCCATTTGTAAGAGGCTTTGGAAGGGGCCCAACAAGAGGAGTAGTAAACATGCGTAGCAGCCAGAACTTTGGAGCAGATCTGGAATTTTCCTGCAAGGGAAAGTGGCTTCGTGATCCAGTAAGTAAGCTTTTTTCAATCTTAGAAAGCACTGCATTCCATAGATCAGTAGGATTGCCTTGAAAAGAAAAGGGAATACCCAGAAACTGGAATATCTCCCCATGCTAAATTTTTGTCCAGCCAAACTGTGAAAGCCAGGGAGGCTAGGGAAGAGCCGACTGTCTGTAACAGAGAATTTTGTGCCACTAAATGGCAGAGCCAGAGGCCAGGAAGAAAGTGTCTAAACACTGCAAGGCTGCCTTGATATTCTCTTCATCCTCCGCCAAGGTGAGGAAGGAATCATCGGTGAAATGGCCATTGACTAGCTGTTGAGAAGAATTCAGCAAGGAGAGTCCCCTAACAGTTCCCATGGAAATGGAATGAGCAAGAAAATATCCAAACCCTTCGGCCGCTAACACATAAAGAGCAGGAGCCAGAGGGAAACCCTGGCGAATGGAATGAAAAAGGCCAAAGTTGGAAGACTGTCAGCCATTAATGGTAATGCAGGCGGAGGCATCATTGAAGAGCATCTACATAGATTGAAGAAATTTTGGGCCGAAACCCATAGCGTGAAGTATTGCAAGGATAAAATGCCATTCAATACGATCATAAGCTTTAGCAAAATCGATTTTGAGAAAAAGGGCTTTCTGGTTAGACTTTTGAGCCCATTCCATACCTTCCCAAATAGAAATGATGTTGTCAAGAATAAATCTTGATTTAATAAACCTTGTTTGTTCAGGCCGAACAATTTGCGAAAGCATGTGTCAGATCTTAAGAGCCAGAGCTTTTGCAATGATCTTATAAGAGACATTGAGCAAAGTGATGGGCCGCTAGTTGAAAATATCTTCAGGATCCCCATACTTGGGAATGAACTTGATATTCCCCTGATTGATGATATCCCCAAGGGATTGGGTATGAAATCCCTCTAGGTAAACATGGTGAAGATCTGGGCTGATGGCATCCCATAGGGTTTTGTAAAACTCATAGGGAAAGCCATCACAAATAGGGGCTTTGTCATCAACCATGGTGAACACAGCTTCTCGAAGATCCTGCAGGGAAAGTAGTTGGTCACAAAAGACCCGCTAAGTAGGGGAGAGACACTGAGGAACCACCGTGATGCAATCCTTGAGAGCCTTCTTGCTGGCAAGGGAGCAGCCCTAAGTAGCAAAGACTTGTTCATAATGGTGAACAAAGGCTTGCAAAACATCAGGAAGCTCCGTGAAAAGGGAAGAACCTTCACGGATTATGGCTATGCCCATACTGGTATGCCGAGGACGGAGGGCAATAAAAAACTCTTTAGAGACTTGATCTCCAACCTTTAACCAGTGCATCTGGGCTTTGATCTGGGCTCCTCTAGTAGCATGGTTGTCAGCCACTTGCTTCTGATGATGTAACTTGGCAAGATTGAATTGAAACTCTTGATTGAAGGGGTCCTGAGCAAGGGCTTCGGTGGAAATACGCAAGGCTTTGGTGTTGGCATCATATGCTCTACGATGACAGTTGGCCAATTTTCAGCCATAGATGCATAAAAAGTGAGTCGTACACCTGAGGGCATCATTCCACCATTGAATCCAACCTATCAAGTAGGTGGGTCTAGGCTCCAGGTTCCAAACCCGATGAATGTGGGCCACAGTGGCAGGATGTTGAAGGACAGAAGTACTAAAGTAGAATTGCATGGTGGGAGGCCTAGCCTTAGCTGTCTGCCAAACAATATTAAATTGGATTGGATAGTGGTCTGACAAGGTCACATCAACAAGAGGAAGGACAGGTAAGGCTTGCTTATCAGAGAAGGAAAAAAAAGATTGAGCTGAGATCATGGCACGGTCAAGCCTTTTATGAATTCTGTCAGAAGAAGCCCTGTAATTAGACCAAGTGTGCTAGACCCCATCAGAACGGCGGCGGCCCACATTGGGATCAAAGAGCCCTAATTTATTGTGCATGTAATACCAGGCTTCTCTCTCACCAGCTGTCCATCGAAATGGCAGAAAACCATCTTTGTCAGCCACCATTTCCACCATATTGAAGTCCCCACAAACAAGCCAAGTAGCAGGTGGCAGAGAATCCGCAAGCCAATGCCAAAGGTGAGATCTTTCAACAGCATCATTGGGAGCATAAACATTAACTATGCCAAAGGAATGATTCTCAATAATGAAAGTGGCCCAAACCACTCATTGCATGGGATTCAAACCATGACTAACCAGAAGAGAATGCCAATGAGGAGAGAGGAGAGTAACAACTCCACCTTGGCCAGCCTTGTGCTAAGAACAGAGAGAAAGGCTCTTAGGCCAAATAACTTTACAAGTAGAATCAAGCATGAAACCAGAAATCTTAACTTCCTGGAGGCATAAAACATCCAGGTGACAAAACCACTTACGAAAATCCCTGACAGAATATTTTCTGTGAAGGTCTGTCAACCCACGAACATTCCAAGAGATGTACTTCATGGAATAACAGTATCGTCCATTCCATCCTCGTCCCCAAGGGAGGAAAAACTATTAGACAAATACCCTGGGATGAAACTAGACCCAGGAAAATCTAGAGTAATATTACGCCACTTGCCCTGCATGCCATTGTGCATTGCCTCAGCACGCCCAGAAGGGCTGTGAGAGCGGTGAAAGGAACTGGAGGGAACAATTTTGGCAGCCATAGAAGGCAAGCTGACTGCAGGAACAGAAACTTGGGCGATGGAAACATTTTTCCCCTGCTCAACAGGGTTTGAAGCTTTGATAACAGGGGTTTCCAAAAAAACCGTGTTATCAGCGGGTGGTGGATGGGAGGCGGGAGCCAAAACAGGCTGCTTGGGGAGCTTGTTACGGCGACCGACAGTGACCCATTCATCTTTTTTACCATCTTCTTTCTTTCTAGCTTCTTTTTTCCAGCCTCAACCAGTTGTGTATTAGCATCCTTGGGAGTAGGCTTGGAACGAGGCACTACTAGAGGGTAGTCCTTAATCTTATGCTTCGCTGATTGACATCTGAAGCAAGTATTGGGAAGGTTAAGATAGAGCACCTTCTAGGTGAAGGTGGTATCACCAACTTGAATCTCTATGGACTCTTTAAGGTCCCTAGAAAGGTCAACCTCAACATAGAGCCTCTTGTGAGGATGCGGATTAAAAAAATGATCATGCTCAAGACATATAACCCTACCAAGATTTTGGGCTATGGCTTGCATGAAAGGCCAACAAGGTAAGGGGAGACCAGGGAACTCGACCCACACTGGGACCTTGAGCTTCTTGTCATCAAAGATAGAGAATTCATGAGACCAGCGCTGGAAAATTAACAGCGAGGTCCTGATATTCCAGGGACCTTTGGCAAAGATAGCCTCCACATGGGGGGGTTAGAAAAGCGAAAAAGGGAAAAGCCTTTAGTAAGGCTCTGAATGCCTTCCAGGCAGATTCTATGAGGAGTCCAGTTCTTCGCAACCTAGTGCTTGAGAACATGTAAGAGATAATTATTTCACTTGGAAAGATTATACAAATGTTGATTGTGTTGAATGTGCTAATAATAGAAGTACAAGTGGTGGTGCATTTTTCTTGAGGAAAAGATTAGTCTTTTAGTTGAGAAAGAAGCATGATTTAGTGTCATTATATTTATTATAAATAGATACTAGTACATTTGACCTTATTTTTTGGCTAAACAATTCGACCATCAAATAAAAAGGTTTAGGTTAGTCGGATTATAGAAGGAAAACTTTTTTTTTAATACTTGCCTGTATTGGTCGAAAGTTCAATGAACACCATGTTGGTGGAAATTGAGACCAACACGAGCATAAATTAAAGTAAAAAAAAGGTTTCAAACCTCATTTCATTATTAGATCATCAAAAATCTGGGAGATGGAAGTTGCGCGATACCCTAGGAGGACTAAAAACTTTAACAATTTTGAAATTGACTCTCTGGCGTGAGAAGTGATATATATTTTGGGTGGAGGCATAGAAGTTGTAAGTTTAAGAATCTGAGCTCATGCATTTGCTTTTGTATGATGCATTTTGGTGGATCTAATTTATTGATTTATACCCATAGATCTATCTTTCGTAAGGATAAAATATTTTTTTAAAGGAGTGGAATAAACAAAAGCCATGTCTAGCTTTAGGATTGCAACAGGATTGATTTTCATCGAGTGGTAGTTGATGGCATCGATCAGTTTAATTCGAGTGGAATTTTCCCCTTACAGGAGCAAAAATTAGGTCAATGATGAAATTTGGACCTACCTCTTAGATTTCCTGGTTGATAACTGATACCCAACAACATATTTCTTCAAACACTTAGTAAATTTAAAACAATTAACGAGGTTTGGGATATCATAGAACATATAATCACATACTAATAGGGTCTAATCAATTGGTGAGAGTTTGCATTAACTCTCTAGTAATATTAAAGGACTGTAATATCAGATATGTAGAGTTGAAACCCCGATGACATGCTAATAAATAAAACTGAAAGAGATAAGAATCATCAAAGTTCTCCACACCATGAAACAAAGATGCAAACCCGATTTTTCCTTTTTTATGTGTTATGGGTTTGTTAAGCGAGGCAAAAATAAGTTGGATATGATGCAAATTACAGTGGCATTCATTACTCTTACTTGTCTATGGGGTTTTGAACAAAGATCAAAATAGGGTCTTCAACTAGGTACCCTCTTTCCCGTTTATTTGTTAACACATGACTAGTGGAATTGTTGAGTCTTACAATTTTGTAAAGACAGTGAGAACAGTGGAATGGATAGAGGATTCATAGGGCCCATTATTTTCCTGACAAGTTTGCAATGGTTTTTGGAGTGGATGCGAAGTTCTTCCTATATAGCCCCAAATTTTTTGCAGTTAGTACTTTTAACACTTTTTAGTTAACGTTGCAGTGAAAATCTATAGACTTGTTTGATAGCTTGATGATCATAGTAGGTACTCAATTAGCTTCATGGAAATTTATGACTTAACTGTTGCTAAACAATAATAAGGATATTGGCAGTTTCAGATTGGATCGTGTCTATTAGTTTAGGCAAGATTATAATTAATAGTTATCGAAAAGGGGTTTAAGCAGGTCTTGCAAACAAGGAAACATGTGTGTGGTACAGTCTAAATCAACATAAAGATGCATAAGATGTATGGTTGGTCAATTTGACAAAAAATGTAGATTGATACGATCTAACTGAAGTGGTCTTGTTTGAAAATGGAAGGTGAAAAGGTCTGGTAATGCAGTATGATTTCAATGTAGTAATTTAGTTAGGCCCGAGGATTTCCAATTCTATGATAAACATGCATATATCAGTTGGTAAGAGAAAATTTTATTCTAGCTAGATGAAAGTTTTTTATATTTACATAGTCACCAGAAAAGAGAGGAGAAAATAGATGCAACGATCTTGCTTGAAGACGGATTTAGTATCTGAGCAATTTTGTTTAATAAGCTACACCTACCTGATATCCTTTTTTGGTAGGTTACTTGCAGAGCTCATTTTTATATATGAAAAAAATTTGGTGCTTTAAATTCTTCTGGCGAGTCTGCTCACTATGGCCAACGTAGTACCATGAAAGAAGAAGAGGATTAGGGATATGCCATTTTTCTTTAACTTTTTGCATATGTATAGGGGGCAAGGCTTCATAATTGTAGTGCATTGCAGTGTACGATGCAGTTTCATTTGAATATGAAATTTATGCTTCTAGCATATAACTTTTTGTGCTGAGGAAGAAACAGAGAGACTATAAACTAGATTTATGAACTTAAAGTTGGTCATTAAACCTGCGGAGATTAAATTGTATCATAATTTTATAGTTATTGACAGTTTCATTAATGTGCAATGTAATACCAGTTAGATAGGTGATTAATAGGGAAATTCATTAATAGCTTTTTTTGTTCCCCATGTCCATGCATAATTTGAATAATCACATAATTAATGACTTTTCTGGACTGATTTGCAGGGTTATGCCACAAGAGAATTTGTCGAGCTGGGGCTTAAATCTGGGGAGCTTTCCATCATATCAAAATAAGCTGTAACAACACATTTGTATTAGATAAGATGTTTTGGTTTCAAATTGTGCTGAACAAACAATAAAAATAAGATTTCAGTTTTGGCATGAGTTGAAACTTAAATGTTTATGTCATGATGGTGATTATCAAATATCAGTATAATTTATCCTTGCTTTCATTGGTATCTAGTTTTTACTCTAAAATGTGTGTCCTTAAATTTAAACTATTTCATTTTTTTTAAATTGCATAACCATCGTATAATTATTTACTTCATAAAATTAAACCCACTAGGATTCACATACCCACACTCACACATGCATACATGCATGCCTTGGTCAGCCCTAGCTATCAACCAAGATTAAATATTGTGATCCGTATTTATTTAAGGTAGTGATAATCTATGAAGCTACAATCTCTGGGGGCGTGGCACTTTTCTAGTCAATCAAATCCACACATTATAAATTAAGGGCTCAGGACCATGGGTCAAACACAAATTATATCTTTATTTCTGAAGGCAATAATAGTTGAAATTTTTATTGGATTTGCCTTAGTTGTCTGTAAAAAGGACTATGGTCTTTATTTTTTGATATTATCAGTTGACAATTGATTCAATGATGTTAGCTCCTTGACTGTTGAAGAGAACCGGCCAATTGTCATTAACAAGCTTGATCCAAATCTTGTGTGGATTGTAATTAATGACATCCTTCTTGATCTTGATGATTTTGATATCCTAGTGGAGGCCAAAGTTGATAATGATATAGTTGAATGTCTCATGAGAGACCCTGATCCTGAAGCTTCACTATCAGGACCTGTAGTCTTCTAGGGAAGCTCTCTTTATAACAGCAAGAGTCTTTGGCTGTCTAAATTTTGAACTTTCTACATAATTTGTAGGTTAAGTTTATACAAGGTCGATTGTAATTCATAGTTATTAATTATGCATTAAGTAGTATGCATGTGCATTGTAGTGTAATCAACAACATTAACATAAATGAAAAAACTTAAATTCCATAATTCATGGGCTAAACCCTTATTATATTTTCTCTCTATATCTTTATGCTATCAAAATTTATTTATAATTGAAAAACATCCCTCCCTCCCTCTATCCCTGCCTCCCCCTCCCTCTCCTCCATCTGATTTTCCCCTTTTTTATTCACCATTTTTTGAAAAAATCTTAATACTTTTGTATTGCCAATTTTTTCTGCTATGCTTTGTGTCGCATGTTTTTTTTTGATAACTTTCGAAGCATTTCTGAATATATTTTCTTCACTCTATTCATAGAAGTAAAAGTGAGTTGAAGGTACATATTATTTTAGACCATCCCATGCTTTGGTCTTACAAATGATCTATTTTACATGTGCTTTTCTTCTGTTAAGGAGCTCTCTATTATAAAGTTCTAGCAGGTTGTTTGGTTTTAGAAGTGGGATGCATGAATGTGTCAGTGACTTCCCCTTTTTTTAATTGTTGAAGGTTCTGTTTCTAAGTGTGCACTGCATGGGGTCCTGACCTGATCATTTTAATGATGACATAACCTTTTGATGCTTATGGTCTGGAGTTAATAACGAATTGAAACTACTTTTTAGGAAATTATAGGGTTTTCTTATGTTGTTGGACAAACACGGGAGAGTATTTCAATTTTGAAAAGTTATTGCTTATAAATGATTAGATTAGAATCTTAGATTGATGACGGAAACATTCTTCTTTGTTTCTACAAGTAGCACCATATGAGCGACCTGCTCTTAGCAAGGTATATCTCTTTCCAGAAGGTACGACATTTATATAGAATTCATGTAGAGTAGAGTGGCATTCACTTAGTATTCCTACACATGGAAGTTAACATATTATTCTTGTATTTGCAATAGCTTTTTATTTGACCTTTGCCACCAATAAAAGAAATAGGCTTTTTGTTATCTTTACAGTGCATTTAAGGATCAAATTGTTCAGAGCTCTATGAAGGGTACCTAATTGAGCCATAAAGTAGTGGCTTCAGCTACTCCCTTGAAAAATTAAGCTCTTTCTGTGTGACCTGTATGACTTGTAACTATATGGCATTAGTTACATTTGAAAGAGCAATGCTGCCCATTAGTAAATCAGAAATATGACAATCGACAGTCTTTATAACCATTATGTATTTTTCAGTATCAATCAGGTATTTTACTCCTTGACAATATTATCATTAGTTATATGAGTGTTCATCTATCTTGATTGCTACATTGACTCTTCTCCTATTATAGTGGCCCTCTCTAGCTACAAAATTGGTCTTTTCTACACAAAGTGTGGTGTTTGGCTCTGTTTGAGTGTACTGTACTAGCCAATTCTAAACACAGTTGTATAAATTATCATCGAGTTTTGTTTGGATCTAACCTGCATATCTGTGCCTGCTTATCATTTCTCACATGAACAACTAATTTTTTTTTATGCCTTTCATTACTTTTGGTTCAACTGGGTCCTTTGCTGTATTTTGCATGCCTTGTAGTATGTTTTGAGTGGTAAATACTGTTCTTATTTTGTATCTCTTTAAAACCCTTGCTATCTTTTTGATGTGCCTCCTACATAAGGGATATCAAACATGGCTCTTCCCTGATACCATTTAGTGTTTGACCACACATTCTTTGACTGGCTGTACAAAATTCTTTCACGATTGTCTTTCTATATTTTTTTTTATGGAAAAAAAAAAGTAGACCCTTTTCTTGTACAAAATGTTTGATAATTATGGTGGTGGGGACTTTCTTTTAAGTATAGATTTAGATTATCTTCTTTCAAATACCTCATTGTGTGCCATCTTACTTCTTTGACGCTTGAAATTTTTCTCTTTTGAATTTGATTGTGTGATTGTTTGAAGCATTAATGTTTTGGACTACACTCTGTGATCCATCATCAAGATAATAGAAAGCATAAGAAGATTGTGAAAATCTACTCACTCTAATTTTCTCTTTCCTTGATGAATTGGATTTGTGTTGAGAGATTGTTGAGGCAGTCATGAAAGTTACCCATATTGATATCTTCAGCTCCATAGGGCTAATCAAATTTGTGTCATCAACAAACCTGTCCTTTGCTTCAGTCTTAAGGACAAGAGTCTGATGCTTTCTTTTCAAAATCCTCCATAAAAAAGGTGGCAAGAATGGGTGATGGAGGTGACCCCATTGCCACCTGCTATTTGTTCCTAGAATTTACCTTTAAGCATAAAGAAAAGTTTCTTAAAAAGTGAACCTTAGATATAGCTCCGCAAAATTGTCAGCTTCAAGGTCTGTAGTGTTCTTAATAACCTTTGTAGCCTTGCTTATGTGGATGTTTGTGTAAAGTGACACAACATAAGAACTTAGAATCAAGTATGTTCCCACTTTCTGATCTCCAATTTCTGCTTCAAAGAAAATTAAATCTTCTATGAAAGAGCATAAGTAGGTGAGCCCCAATGTTACCAATGGGTTGTAAAGAGATTTTATCCTTATTCATTTTTGGTAACTATAAATTCTTTGTCTGATTGGTATGCTCGCTAAGACCCACCTTTTATCATTATAATTAATTAAAGAATTTTTAATAGCTTTTGTTACATCCTTCATTACCTTGCACCTTGGGTTCTTTGAGGTTTTCTTGTAGGTACCACTGATCATGAGGTGTACATACATTTTTGAACCATAGTCATTATTATTTGAAAGAACTGCACTGATGCTTTTGCCT
>JAGRRI010011602.1:0-11024 GCA_018584345.1 Thuja plicata
ATATATATTCACGACAAAATTGCTATGATGTGCAAGTAAAAGTATTGTAAATTTCATCAGGAGGGTTGTAACATTGCCACAACCAAGTTACTTTAATGCATTGTTCTATTCATTTTGTCTTCATTCAAAAAGAGAAGTTATTACCTCCAACCAACACTCTTCATTTGATTTTTTTCATTTTTTGTATAAAATGAAATTCACATTTTTTAGAGCATTGAATTATGTTAGCCTAGAAAATGAATTTTACAGAACTTCTCACAAAAATAACCTTCTTGCATGAAAGCATTAAAAAAGCATGTTGATTAACTTTATGATGGTTACCTCCAAGCCATTTTGCTCCAACTTCATAAAACTCCAAATTTAAAAAATGTCAATTTTTTTATCGATATATTAATTTCTCTCAAACCATCAAGGATATGACTATGAAATCTTTTTTTCAATTTGCAAAATACCTTTAGTAGTGCTCCTACAAAAGGATTTGAATCTAACCTTCGTCGTCATTAAAACTATTGTCAAATGCATAAACTCAACTTTTGCAGATTTGATCAACTCCATGAATTCATGTTGTAGAGAGATGTTTGAAACTCTAAAATAAACCAGAATGCTCGTACATTAGACACGTCAGGTAATAATATTTGTGAGCATACCTCACAAATGGATTTGAGTAGTAGGACTACCCCTTCAAGTTATGAACGACTTGTAGCATACTCCTATGTTGGGAATAGACCTGTACCATGATTTTTATTTCTTTCTTTCACTTCTTGCAACATCTTTCTAGTACATTGATTTTCCACCAAGTGACTTATTTCCTTTCATGGACTTGCATTCACCATGAACCATCCTCCTCCAAATATTCTCTCTACTTCTCTCCTCTTTCAGAGGTTTTGACCCACCATAAACCAACCACCTCCGCCAAGTTTCATCTGCAACATCCTATATAGCCTCTAAATATAAATATGTACTATCCACACCCCAATATGCAACTATAAATTTATTCATTTGTTCATTGCACTAACATGCAAAGATCCATGTATCAACTTCCTCATGTTATAAAATTCAAAAAAATCAAAAATAGCTTCATTCTTCATTGCTTCAACATCTTCTTCTTCATCCCTCACTACAATGTTCATATTCTCAATTTTATCTTCAAGTTTTGCATCCTTATGTTCAACTATCAAAACTCATTCAAACAAAATATTTATTCTTTCCATTTTCAAAAGGAGATCATCATCATCTTTATCAATCTGCTTGTCAAATTTTAGACTCTCAAAGTCCATCATTTCTTATGTACCTTCATCATTGCTCAATTTTGCACTTGCTTCATCTTGTTCACTCTCCTCCTTCATGCATTCATCAAGGCATGCTTCTTTTGTAACCTCATACTCAATAACCTCTTTGTTTCTTACTTCTTGTACCTCTTCAATGGTATTCATGGCTGCTATAATAGATCCTCTCCTTTACTCTTTTCTTTCATGCTTTCCAACGGACATATTTCTATTGCAAACTCATTATCTTCTACATATTTTTCATTTCTAGCAATCAAAACATTATTAGGAAAATAATACCTCTCTAAGCCTTCCATTCTAGCTTCAATTTTTAACAACTCCTTAGTGAAAAAATTCTTTAACATTTTTTCTTGTTGTTTATCTTACTATTGTTCCCAAAAATAAACTATCACAGGTCTCCTAATGACCCGTATCTTCCTCTGTTTCAAATATGTCATCATCTCATATGCTCCAATATTCTACTACCCACATCACATGTTCTCCAATATGGAAAAAACAATTTTGTTTTTGACTTCCTAGCTCTCAATTGCTCAAGGCTTCTCTCTCCTACTTGCAATAACTCTTTTGAGATCTTCTCAACCAAACACCTCACTCTCTACCAATAGGTCTTGATATCAAATTGCCTCATATTCAGCACCCTTTCTGCATGTTCAGAAACTCATGCTTTGATACCAAATGTTGAAGACAGCTCTCCTCAACACACATATTCTCATGATAGAAACCAGAATATACAAAAAAAATCATATTGCTTTTATTTAATTCATTAAATTATGCATGTAAATTATTTTACAAATACAAAAATCAAAACATACATAAGCACTCATGGCCTCTTACTTTTTAACTCATTCTCTCTATTTTCTGTCAAACACAACAAACCCATCTATATCGCTCACACAACATCATTTTCAGTTCTTTTTTGCATGTCCCAAAATGAATTTTGTTTTTGTTTCTTATGAATAGCCCAAAGCATGGAATGTTTTCTCCTCATTCTCCCACTCTTTTATGTTAATATTCAGAAGCACTGAGAGGGGGGTGAATCAGTGTAACCAAGTACTTAATAATTTTCACTGTCAATCTAACAATATTAACCAACAACTTCTAAATAATGAAACACACAACTGATAAAATCAATCAGAAATAAATAACCTCAAGCATCCACATAAGAAAGACACATAACACGTAGATTTTTCATGTGGAAACCCTTGTAAGAGGGAGAAAACAATAGTAGGGATGACATCCACAAGCCCACTACTACAATAAATGATTTTTCCCTGTTAGGAGCTACAAATACCCTTTATGAGGGTTTACCCTATTAGGAGTGACTAGTACACTGTTAAGAGTACAAACAGATTAGTTATGATCTACCTCGCTAGAGGGTTTCAAAACCCCAATCAAGAAGTTACCTTATTAAATAATTTACAATAAGAACTTGTTAGGGTTCACCCGATTAAGGTATTTTGCTTGCTGCAATTGCTAAGGAACAACAAGATGAATTATCTGGAAGTAGCACTCCTAGCCTGTCAGATCTAATCTATTCTTTGTTTCCTAAAATCGCACTAATCTCTGCTCCTTCAAACTCTGATCACTCCACTTGAAAATATGATCACAACCCTAAATCAAATGATTTAGATCATCTTAAATAGTGATATATTTAGGTCACTTAAAACCTAGAAACTTTCCATCATAGTCGACACAAAGTATAGATCAACCTCCTTGAGATCAGCGTCAACAACACCTAATATGTTGACATCAAACGTATATTGTCTCCTTCACAAAAAATACAATTCACTCAAATCACTGAAATAAATGTCGTGATAATAATCATGGATTATAATGACCATAAAAAAATCTCTTATAAGATCACAACACCTGAATTGTACTGCAACTCGACTGCTGCCAAATTCTCTGACTAAAATTATTCTTCCTGAACACTGATCAACGCACTTAACTGTTTCTTCTATTATTGATCATGTAAAGATCTTATTAGTTGCTCCAATAATGTTAACTGAAAATTTTTCCATTAATGAAAACCAATTATGCATCCCTTATGACTGCTCATCATAAGAAATCCAAAAAAAACCATAATGCCAACAATCTCCTCCTTTGACATTGATGGAAAAAACTTTGTGAAAATGTTCTGCTTACCATCCTTATCAACATTATGCCATACATAACTCCTCCTAAGTTCATACTTCCTAATGAAATTAAGTTCACTATACCCATACTCATACGCATACTCATACTCATACTCATACTCATACTCCCCATTTTTGTCATACAATGAAAAAGGTTCATGAATTGAAATGTGTACTCTTTACATTCTATCAAAAACATCTTTTTAGTCTTTGTTGTCTCCAATGACATATCACACAACCTTTTCAAATGGTTCATAGCTATGATATGCCCATGTAGATCAGAAGCTAACTCCTCGATGCAATCGAGAATTCTCAAATCTGGTAACTAAATAAGAGTTTCAGCATGATTCAGATGATGTTGTATCACCTCTAATGTGGGTGCTAGGTATGTTTGTAGTTCTTGAGTAGTGTGATGACCCTCTTATCTTGTTCTACCCAAAATTGTCTCACATTGCATGTGAGCATTTTTACTTCGACATTGTATTTTGATGTAGAGATTATCTTTGGATCAAATTTTTCAACTAAATTGTCAAGCTCCTTAAGTGCATTTTATCTATTCTTCTCCAAATCCTTTATAAAATCTAAAATTTTGACACTTTGGTCAATAACTGACCGGCCTCTTTTAGTGTATTCTTTGTCTGGTCCACAAGTTCATAAAGTGTCACCTTGTCTTTGGCAACCTTCTCTACCAACTTCACTGTCCTTTTCTTCTCATGCTGATACTTAGCCAACTTCATTGGTGCATTCTCCAAGTCAGGTACTTATTCATAAATGGCTTTAATCAATAGATCCAGCTGATCAATAGGGTTATCGTATTTGTCATATTCCAAATTAGGAAATAATTTACTTATTGTGTTCTTGGAAGCCTTCAGTACTCTAACCTTCTTCTTCTTTCCCTTAAGTCTATCCCTTGCTACTTTTAGCTAAAGCTTCTCAGACATTCCATTAACTCCCTAGGAATCATCTTGTTTATATCAATAAGTGCTTAAATTTCTTCATCTTTTGGTTCACCTTCATCTTCTTCCTCAGAACTGGTTGAATCCTTTGATTTACTCTTCTTCATTGTGTTAGTTTCACTGGTTAGGTTTAGGTTTCTCTTTACTGAAAGTACCTCTTTATCACCCTTTTGACCTTCACCTTTTTGTTCATCAGCATCAGCTTCATTTTGTGTATTAATAATATGTATCTGCTCAGGAATATCATAGATAACATTATATATGACATCTCTTATCTCTTCAGCTGTGGACTCTTGACCTTGTCCTATCTCTTCTACTTTCTTTCTCTGGTTTCACTAACTTTTTCCATGTATCCACTGTCTCATCTCTTAACACTTGTGTTTCTCGAATGAGAATCCTTGTTACTCTATTCCTTGTCTGAAATTATGACCTCATAGATTCAACCATTATCTTCACATCCTCATTCATCAATTCAGGTTGTAGTAGTGCAAGTTCTTATTCCATCATCACTCTGTACTTCCTTGTACAGTTCCTTAGGTAAATCCTTGCACAATTCACTTGGTGCTTTGAAAAATACATGTAGACTCTCTAGAACTACATCCTCTATCTTCTTTTTTCCTTCACTAGCAAATTTATCAAAGTGTTTCATTACATCAATCATCCTTCCATATCCCTTAACATCTTTGATTATGCTATCAATAGTAGTAGTTTCATGAGTCTTGACATATTTCTCAGTAGGCTTCCCTACTACTGTGGAATTCTTCCCACTAGCTCTTAGCTCTTTTTGTTCCTTATCAGACTCTATTTCAACTTCGTCTGCCTTAGCTTTATCCTCTCACTTTCTTGTCTTTTGACCCTCTATATCCAGATGATTTAAATATTTCTTCCTTTTATAAGTTATCTGAACAGTCACAACTAAATTCTTTTGTGGCCTAGTCATAATAGGAGTAGTAGTAGATTGAGTTTGTTTTAGAGTTGACTCCTAGTGACTCTCTAAGGTGTTATTTCTTCAATTTCATCTTTCTTGACTTATGCAACTGCAAATGTGCCTTCTTTCTCACTCTCCAATTTCTTCCTAAGTTTTGTCATCATTTCTTGATTAATACCACTCATTTTGGCTAGTTTATCAACTTGTTTCCTTATTTTCCTTGGGATTATTGGTGCCTTCAATTCACTATGAATTTAAAGAGATGACTCCTCAAAAGTTCCAAACCTAGGTGTTGAAGTATCAATAGGTTTTGACAATAGTACATCAGCATGCAGAGTGACTAAATCACCATATACTTGTATCCCATAGCTCGTACCCAAAATGTCCTAGGTTGCATTCATGGCAACATACAGGTATCTACATATCTACTAGAAAACAAATATCATTTTTATGTTTTTCAACAATACCCATTGGGATTCTCTCTCTCATGTGCATTTTCTCTTGAAAATCTTTAAAATATCCCCACATAACAGTATTAAAATTGTTTCCTAACGTCCTGATACATTGCTTAATCTGCATTACTACCAGTTTGTCTTCTGACCATGTGACTTTACCGATTCCAAGAAATTTATTATGCAAGTAAAAGAATATAATTACCATGAGTGATCCATATTTGAATGAGTATTTCTTATCCTTCTTGACTCTTTCCATGTTTACAAAGAATTGGCTCCTCAACATCTCACATAGGTCGTATTTGGAATATTCCTTCACCATTTTGTAGGCAACGTGAATTGCTCCACCAGTTACATTGTTCAACCAACTAGACTGGTACAATCTATACCCTACCACCATTGAAGCAAACCTCACTTCCTTGTCTTCTATATCTTTGATAGTCATAGCTTGGTGAGCTTGTTTGGATTTGGTCAAATGAGCAACCAAATTTACAGCAATAGTTCAAAGAGTTGGTGGCTCACCAGTCATGTTGAACCCAATAACCTTATTTATTATCTCCTTTGTAATCTTGTGTGGATTTTCCAATCAAATTAATTAATCACGAACTCTTCTTGATACATATCTTATCCAACCTGGATCAAAATCATCATAAATCTAAGCCACATATGTAAAACCTTTGTGCATAAAATGCATATGTGCATTATTTAAACCTTGATCATTTCACAACTTAGTGAAATCATCGCAGATCTTGTAAGCTCCAAGATCTTCCAACTTCCAATGGATGAATGATCGAATATGTTTCGTCAGCAATACACTATACGGTATCAAGGATAGAGCACCCATTGGATCATTTGTGTTTTCCTTCAAAGAATGTAACTTGAGTACGGGTCTTATCTCATCAACAATATTGACCAACATAGTGGTATCCATAATTTCAACAATCAACTCCCTACAATAATAATTCTATAAAATATTCACCGCACAAGAAATAACTTTTCAACTTCACCGATTGGTGTTCTTTGATAACTGTAATGATTCACCGCTCGAATTCACAATACTCAGACACACAACACTCTTTAATCACTTAGGAATGAACAAGTGCTCTAGTAAAACTAATTAGAATGAAAAGTACCAAATGAGATTTCTTTTCCACCTTTATATCATTGATAATGTAGTCGTTATACACAACATTCCAATAGTGCTTTACACCAGTCACAATGGTTAAAACATAACAACTATTATATGCACATACAAAAGAAAATATAGCACTTTATCTTTACTAACCATCATTAAAATCAAAAATAGGCATCTCATTATGCATATGAATCTTACCGTTCATGCACATATGGGGGTTCTTTAGGATTTATTTTGTTTAGTGCTCCCCCTAAGTCAATACTAGACTTATCTCACTGATGGAGTCTCCATATTTTGTGAAGTTGTGGATTTCTCAGTCAACTCAGAAGATTTTAGTTCACCTTTCTTCACCCATGTTATTTTCATCTCACTTTTGACTTCCTCAACATCAACAATTTTCTTTCCTTTATCATTTACAACCTTGTTCACTAGTTGACCTCCGATATTCTTCTTTTCTCTGCATGTTCTAGCAATATGACCATACATGTTTGTCTCCAAGGACCAGCATTCCCTCTATTTGATCTTAATCTATAATTCATAGCCACATGTCCATAGATGTGAAAAATAGAACAAGTAACATCTGATCAGTTACCTTGATTGTTAGGTCTTTGACTGTTGTAACCATATTACCACTAGTTGTTGATTCTAGCCATGTTCTCATCAGCTCTATGTCCAATTTTTTTGCAATAATAACAAACTCCATGAAATGCATTAGATATAGCATTGTAGTTATTAGTTCTACCATAGGAATTTCTTGATCTTTCATTAGGAACTCTAGGTCTAACATTAGGACCAATAGGTTTAAACCAACAAACATTAGCAGTATGACCTTCCTTGTGACAATTAAAGCATACTGGTCTATATATTCTCTTGCCAGTGTTTTTTTTCACCTTGGGTAATGATTGGTCTCCTTCATTGATGTCCTTAGTGCTAGATGATTCACCAGCTTTAAAGTTTGAAAAACCTAGACCTCGTTTCTCTCCATTCCTCCTCTGACTTCCAAGTTGCTCATCAAGTTTTGAATAACTCTTATTGAATTTAGCCAGTGGACCATTTGCAGCTTTAAGCTCTTCTTTCAGTTTTTCATTCTCTTTCCTCAGCCCCTCATTCTCTCTTAAATTGTTAGTATTTTCTTCACTTGTGGTATGTAAGTGTTAATTCAATACAACAAACTCTTGTCTTGATCTGAGTAGTTGCTCCAAATTTTTTGTTAGGGTTTCATCTTTATCCTTTAGGGAATCTTCAGCAGTTTTCTTGGCATCCTCAGCAGCTCTTATTCCTTCAATATCTTCACACATCTTGACAGACTGACTTTCAAGCTCTCTTTTCAGATTTTTCACTTCTCCTTTAAGTTCATGGTTTTCATCCATCAGATCAGCAATTACTTCCTTAGATCTTCAGACATACTACCTTCAGATAGTTTTTCAATGTAATCTTGTCTTTCAATCAATTTCTCAGTAAGTTCTCTTCTTTTTGCAAGGGATTTCCTCAACTTATCCTTCAATTCATTGATTAGTGTGTTTGCATCCTCAAGCTGCTTATCATACTCTCCATGTTGGATTTTAGAGATCTTTTCCTCAAGCAGTTAAGCTTACTATCAAGGGGACCAAAGATCTAATACCAATTGTTAGTATTCAGAAGTGTTGAGAGGAGGGTGAATCAGTGTAACCAAGTACTTAATAATTTTCACCACCGATCTAACAATGTTAACCAGCCACTTCTAAATAATGAAACACACAACTGATGAAATCAATCAGAAGTAAATAACCTCAACCATCCACATAATCAACACACATAACACACATATTCTTCACGTGGAAACCCTTGTAAGAGGGAGAAAACCACAGTGGGGATGACACCCACAAGCCCACTACTGTAGTAAATGAGTTTTCCCTATTAGGAGCTATAAATACCCTTTCTGAGGGATCACCGTGTTAGGAGTGACTAGTACATTGTTAGGAGTAAAAACATATCAGTTATTATCTACCTCATTAGAGGATTTAAAAACCCCAATTAAGTAGTTACCTTGTTAAAGGACTTACAATAAGAACCTGTTAGGGTTCACCCAATTAACAGATTTTGCTTGCTGCAACTGCTAGGGAACAACAAGATGAATGATCTAGAAGTAGCACTCCTTGTCTGTTAGATCCAATATGTTCTCTATTTCCTAAAACTACACTAATATTTTCTCCTTAAAACTCTAACCGCTCCACTTGAAAATATGATCGCAGCCCTAAATCAAACGATTTAGATCATCTTAAATAGTGTTGTCTTTAGGTCACTTAAAACCTAGAAACTTTCCATCATAGTCAGCACAGTATTGATCAAACTCCTTGAGATCAATTTCAACAATACCTAATATGTTGGCATCAAACATAATACCCATGTTTATGACCAATGGCTGACCTTAGATCCATCACCTTAACCAATCTAATATGAAAATGTGATAAGTAGAACAGTAGGTATACTGCCTCCTTCACCAAAAACACAATTCACTCAAATCATTGAAATAGCTATCATGATAAGAATCATGGATTCCAATGATCATATAAAAACCTCCTATAAGATTGCAATGCCTGAATTGTACTGCAACTCGACCGCTATCAAATTATCTGACTGAAATTGTTCTTCCTAAACACCGATTAATGCACTTAAAAATTTCTTTCATTACCGATCATGTAAAGATCTTACCAGTTTCTCCAATCATGTTAAGTGACAATGTTGCCATCAATGACAACCAATTATACATCCCTTATGACCACTCATCATAAGAACTCAAAAAAACCACCATAATGCCAACAATCCCCTCCTTTGGCATTGATGGCAAAAAGTTTGTGAAAATATTATGCTTACCCAAAACATAATGAAAATATTTGATTTGGGGGTCAATTTGGATACGGAGATACACAAAACATGCACATAATCAAAATTTAAAATTGGAATGAATATAAAAGGCCACTAAGAGGTGAAAATGAATGAAATAATTGAAGCATGAACAGATAAAATTAAAGACCCTCAAAGAAATTAAATTAAGAAAGGACTCGCATTTAAATTTTTATTACTTAAATACATAGAAAATTCATATGATGCATGCAAGAATGAACACACACTAAAATGGGTACTAAGTAAGCATGGAATTCAACACATTGGGAAGTATGTACAATTTATGGTGCTACACTTCCATCACTTTACCTTATGTTTCTTTTAAAAGTCTTTATGCCTTCCCTATGCCCATCTTTTCCATTTAGACTTACGACTTTAGTCATTTTTTCTTATGAGGCATAAAGTATATATAAGATAATTCAACCTCGATCTACAATACCTTTAAGAAGGCAGAAAATAAACAAACAAAATAATTATTGCAAATATTTAAGAGAAAATACTTGATATCCCTTGAAAATAAATAATTTTGATGTCCCTACAACTAGGATACTAATGCATTATTTTATTTATTCTATCTTCATTCAAAAAGACAATTTATTGCCTCCAACCAACACTCTACATTTCTTTTCTATTTATTTTTTGTCAGAAATAAAAATCACATTTTCATAGCCCTAAAATTGTTGCAATATGTGGAACATATAGTCATTGTTGTCAACCCATGGTGGATCTATACAAAGGTGGATTGATGTATTTGTAGAGGCAGAGAGATGGTTTGGGATAAACATGATTGACAAAGATGGTTTGACATAGATGTAGGCTTGGAATCAACATTTTTTTAGGACAAGTGAGATAGTTTGGATTGATTAGCATGTGTACGCCTCTCTCTCCGGTTACCCACAGCTTTCCAAGGGCTGGGGTTAGTAGCCAAGGTTCACAAGTGCATGCAAATCTATTACGCAATAACTACTAAACGAATGATGGAAACGTAAGCAATAAAATGTACAAACAACGAAAAGGAAGACAAACGAATGCAAACCCTTCGAAGCTTGAAGCTTCTATTGTCTCTCTCTACTCCTTCCGAAACGCTGTTCTAGATGCTCAGTATTGGCTGGGCAGCGTCTATGACTTGAGAAGCGTCGAGATGTTGATAATTGCAAAGTGTGTGTGTGATCGCAAGATGGCCTGAATGCTGACAGAGTAATGGCGCTTGTAAACTTGAAATCCTGGATCCTTCAAATGGTTATGAAGG
>JAGRRI010011658.1:0-16097 GCA_018584345.1 Thuja plicata
ACTCTAGAATTATTCATTCCCCTCTCTCGACTATAATCCCTCCCACCCATTAAGTTGTCGGTTCCCCATAGAATTGCCTATTATTCTATTGTGCCGACCCAGAGACAATTCATTGAGATTGTTGTTGTTGTTGGCCCGTAGGGGCCTCTGAACCCGTGCATAGAATAGTAGGGGCCATAGCCCTTAGAATAGTAGGGCCCATAGAATAGTAGGGGGGCCCTCTTATTCATCAGCCTGCCCCTACGGCCCCAACCCCTACCATTTGAAGGGTTAGAATGGGTATAATGCACCCTATAATTTTATAGGCAATTGATCGGGCCTATAGAATGATAGGGGGGTGGGAAACTATAGTGCGTACGGCAATTGAACTCTTTTGGTCGGAACCAGGACAGGAGATTTGCTCCATTCGGCACTCTGAGAGCTAACAGTCATTCAAGTAGAGTGCCGGCCCTAAACAGATTATTCAGAGCGAGCAACGAGAGATGCCTGCTTTTGGTAGATCGAGTGCCCCGTAGGGGCCCACCATCCGCCCTATTAAATTGTGGGCGTATATAAGATATGGCCCCTTCTCCCAAGGGGGTGGCCCCCAGAACCAACAATAAAACGAACAAACAACTATGGGCCCCGGCCGGGCCCCCGGGTGCCTATATAAATGGTGGGGGGCCAACCCCACAGACGATAGTTGAGCATAGAGATTTCGGGTTCAGTTCTGCCAACGAGGTGACGATTCCTCCTTGCCGGGAGAGGATAATCGGTCGAGAGAAAGAGGCGCCTACCATTCTATAGGCTGAAGCTAACTCCAGATCTTATATACAGCATACCATTAATTGGTCACTGCGCCTAAGGCCCCTACTAAAATATGGATAAGCAACCAGCATTCAATTGTCCTACTATTCTAAGGGCCCCTACTATTCTAAAGGGGCTATGGGCTTCCCTCTGTTCCAGCAGAATGCGCCTATTGGATGTGCCATAGAATTTATAGGGGAAGGCGAAGACCAGAGCCCATAAAATTTTAGGCGGTTCACCATTCATTGGTTCAGAAGCCATCGTTCAACAAACGAATATTGATAAGCAGTCGAGCTTAAGTCAGTTGAGAAAAGGAGTGATTCCAGCATTTGATTGATCGCCATCTCCGGGCAGAGCGGAGCAGACAAGAGGAGAATAGGCAGGTCTGCATTTGATCTTTCTGTCTTAACCATCCCGCTGCAGAACAGTCTGCATCGTTATTGAATCTTGGCTCTGAAAGGAAGGGGGGCACACCCAGGTTTGAGCACCGAACAAGCAGAATTGCCTATTGACCATAGGAGCGGAGGGAGGCAACCCGGGCGGTAGGAATGGATACACGAGTCGACCTTAACTGTTGGCAGCTATCTCCCATTAGATAGTAGGGCTTTCTTTCATCCTGGAATCGAGTGATGAGATTGGAGCACTTCCGTGGTTTGGAAGGTGCCGGTTCCCTGCCATTGCACCCAACGCTTTTTTTGTTTCGGGAGAGGTTACGTACCGGCTAAGCTATGGAGCATTGACAGCACTTAAGAGTGGATCGAGTGGTTCTTAAGGGCGCAGATCCTGCCATCTCCCGGAACGGAATGGAGGCGACATCTTCTATTAGTATTAACAATCACTTCATAATATGAAAAGAGAGGCGGATTGGCATTGAGATAGATTATTAAAAGACAGATAGAAAGCCAGAAGGATCGATCCGGCATTGCCTATTGTTTCTTTAGGGTTAGCTCATGGGTCCAGCTGACAGGATTGATGTGCCGCTTCTGGAAGCAGCATCAGGCTTTTCATCGGAGCATGCATTCGAGCCCCTGCATTGGTAACACACGAACTCTCCCTCAGGTTCAGTGGAGAGAAGATATGATTCAGTTGCCCTACCCCGGCTTTGATTGCCTTTAGCCGGTACCGGTATCGAACAGATGCCCCAGCATGCATGCATGCAGGGTGGGTGGGAGCCCTATTATTCTATTATTGATGCTCTGCCAATTGGTATTCTGTTCATAAGAGAACGGGAACCTCGACCGATGAAAACTCTAGTGAAAGCGGATAAACCGGAGGGAACTTGCAGGTTCGTTCAGTCCTATCTGTTCTTTTCGCATTCTTCCGCTCTCATCCCTCTTCGAGGGCCCTATAGAATGGTAGGGCCCGGCCCTTTAGAATAGTAGGGGAGTTAATGCCTAAAGAAACAATAGGCACTCGACTGTTAATAAGTATAGAATTAATTGCTCATAATTTCCTCCGGTTCATCGGCAATAGTTGCCCCTCTGCATCTATTATTGGCGAGAAATTTTCTTTCTCACCGGTTCCCATAGAATAGTAGGGCCCTTCTTTATCTTAACTGCCTGAATCAACGGGTGAAACTACCGGTGCTGCCCCTGCTTAGAATGGATAAACAGGGTAAGCTGCTGTTCATGGGGTAAACTATTGCAATTGGTGATGATGCAGAAGGGTGGGTGGGAGGTAGAAGATTGGCCGATGGTGGGTAAGCTGCTTACTCTCGAACAAAAGGCGCTTAAATTGGCTATCGCCCCATAGAATTGATAGGGGCCTATTGCCTTAAAATCTAGGGGGTAGGGGTAGGGGGCCCCATAGAATTGTAGGGGAATAATCTGATAATAGGGCTGCTGCTACCGAATCAATCTCTGAATAATATAATAGTAGGGGCCTCTGCATCTCGATATGGATTTGGATTTGAAACAACGAGATCTGTTGCTGTTGGTGGTGCTTGCTTGGCCTATACCGGTGCACCTGCCTTTCCATCCTTTCCAGATGGAGAGACTATATATCCATCCAAGGCACCGGGGGATATAGCATCTCGCAGAGTAGATCTTCTAAGGGAATGGCAGAAGACGGCCCTACTATAATTGAATTGTTGAATAATAAAGCATACCAAAAGCGAATTTTGGAGGCAGCTACAGGGAAGAAGCGAAGATAGGGTGGGGTGGGGGAGAGAAGGGTCGAGTGATTCCATCCCAGTCAAGCTATTGATCTCACCATAACCAATCTCGTACTGCTAGCCTGCTTAGACCATGCCCATCTCTCCTGATCGATCGGCCGGGTGACCCCTTCTTTATCAGCTGTTGATCGGCGCTCTCACTATCTATCCATCGATCAGGCTTTCGAGCGCCCTACCATTCTATAGGGGACGGATCGCCATAAGAAACTCTAGGCAGAAACGAGGGGGTTGCGAAAGGAAGAATTGCGTCTCCTATTCACCACATCTGCTTGAAGGACTTGGAGAAGGAATAGAGCGTTCATACGTATTGAGAGTTGAGCCCCTTTCCGACGTAGCTTATAAATCGGATATCCATTAACGGGGAAACCCGGAAGAACGGGAAAGCGTCGTACCGCCCGGACAGCCGCTGTCGTCCTGTCTAAGAAGCTGAAGCTATCGTCCTTCCCGCCGGGGATCCTTCTCGCCGCCGCTGTTGGAGGGGTGGGTCGACTCTTATAGAACTTTTCTAGGGGCCGATGATCCAGGAATGGGGTTCGCAGTCGATGGCCTATCGTCCTACGATTGACCCTATAATAGGGGAGGGACGACTGGACTCCTGACGGGAGGTTGATTCGTGAAGGTGAAAGGTTATCAACCATGCCCCATCGTCGGTTGGACAGACTCTTCTGCTCTTCTATAGTATGGTGGGGCGATAGAGAGAGGCCGTTCAACGAAACACCGATCGCCCATAGCCCTACTATTCTAAGGGGAGGGGACCGGCTCGAGTTCAGAAAATGCCTAAGTGGCGCCTTCACTTAGTCCGGCCGAAACCAACCGGTGAGACATTTCGGATGCATGAACCAAGCTCCGTAAGGGCGACTCTCCCGGCCGCCCACCCAATTGACCTCGCATTGGAGGGATGCCCTATAGTTCGTTCTCAACTAGGTTTCGATGCACAGGGATTTGAACCCCGCCTCGGCATTACAGAACGAGGGGGAAACCTTCTACATCTGCTAGGTAGGGGGTGCGCATGCTCTATTCTATATGTAACATTCATAATCTGAAAGGGGGCCACCCCAACGCCTGAATGCCCTACTATTCTAGCCAAGGTGCCCTACGATAATATACCTCGATTTTCTATAGGGGGGGGCGGGGGGGCGGCTAGGGCCTATAGCCTATCAAAATAGTGGGCCCCTTAAACAGATTATTCTATAGCCTACCTATAGTTCTAGTGGGCTATAGCCTACCTATAGTTCTAGTGGGCTATAGCCTACCTATAGTTCTAGTGGGCTGGTGCAGAGGAGATTAGTTGCCGGGCATGAAGGCAAGGGCTAGCCCTGAATGAAATGAAGGTAGCCATATTATATACGTAACATGCCCACCCCACTATAGTTCCGGATAGGGCATAGAATAGGGAGGGAGGCCATATTATATACGTAACATGCCCCCTTAGCCGAGAACAAATAGTAGGGGGAGAGGATAGGGCATAGAATAGTAGGGTGTTCTATACGTCCTATAAAATTGTAGGGGGCCCCCAGCGCCTGAATGAAATGAAGGCATACCGCTAACGGAATCCTGCCTTTAGAAGAGTAGGGCATTCAGATTCCGGGATAACGCCTAGCCGAATGGCCCCCGCCCGCCTTCCCGTTCAAATAGGGGGGGAGGGGCCAGGCCCCTTTTCTCATTATCGCGCCCTACAATTCTCTGGTTCTGCACCAGCAGCTAGTTGCTATAGTTCCCACCCACTGCACCATGTTACAGAAATTATATGGGGGGTGGTTCCATATAGAGATTTGAGGAGGAAGCCCTGGCCCCTTAATAGTAGGGGTTGGGGTCGGATACCGAGAAAGGACGTGGACCAAGTGAGAGCAGCCAACCGGCCTACTATTAATAAGGGCCGCGAAACCATATGCCCATCCGCCTACCCGCTCCCAGATCGATAGGGCCTGGACACGGGGCACCTTACAATAATCTGCCCTTTTTTATCTAGTTGGGGCCCGGAGATGGCCCTTTCAATAGTAGGGGGTATGGGTAGGACCGAAATCCTTGAGATCCTGACTCCGGGGAACCCATGAGTGAGCCGAGCGATAACCACGAGCACCGAGCCACCTGTCCTCCACCCGACTGACTGGCTCATTCCATATACCTTCGTATCGGGTCCGGAGACCATGGACCAGCAAAACTTTGCTTATGACCACGCTTGTTGACCACGCATGTGGAAGATCTACCTTGTAACGGAAGAAATGAAGGCCGGGTCTGGAAGTATCGAATTCAGTTCCCGACAAAGAGGTAATCTATGTACTCCTAAGATCTAGAGGAATTCGGGCCCCTTTAGAATAGTAGGGCCTGCCGTTATCACATATGTAATATTCCTTCACTTCCCGTAGAATAGTAGGGGCCCACCCACTAGAAGCTACGGAGGTCCACCAGTAGCAGATCCTACTTTCGCTGTTTACCTAGAGATCTGGTCGATTCATTCAGTAGTGGATGAAGCAAGTGATTAAGCAGATCTGGATCTAGCATCAGTGGACCTATACGCAGTTGCCCTACTATTCTAGGGGCACGAAGAGTTCTCCCGTCCAGCATGCAGCACCGAGATAAGCAGAGCCAGGGGCTAGGTCGAAGGCTAGAGCAGGGGCCCCATATAATTGTAGGGCCCATAGAATTGTAGGGGGCAGTCGCAGATCCTGATCGATACCCGTATCCACCAGCGGCGGAGGAAGCAAGGGCAACTTTCTTTCTATAGTCGTTGGCTCGGTTTCTATAGCAACACCAGTGGATCGAGTCGTCTCGCCAGCGGCTTCTGAGGCATCAGTTGCAGAGGCCCCTTCCCTTGAGAATAGTAGGGCTATGGGCAGCTCTTATGCACAGTAGCATATACAGTCGTTGATCCAGTGGAACTATATCCTATTGAGCATTAACGAGACCCCCCTCCCCCCTTCAAATAGTAGGGCAGCCCTGCCTGCTCAGCATTAGTAGGGGTAGGGGTCGCGTTTGGTTGGTGCTTGGCCTTCAGTCACTCACTATGGAGAAAGGTGCCCTATAGATTGTAAGGCCGTTCCCGGTCCCGGAACTAACCTATAATCCTAATGGATGGTTGCCCCTACTATCTATGGGGCTAGCCCCTACCGGGGTGGGTGGGAGCCCTTAAAATAGTAGGGGAGGTATAGGGGGCCAACAGGGCCCTATAGATTGTAAGGCACTATAGTTCTAGGTGTAGGTGTAGTGTGGAGCCGACTATAGTTTGAGTTGGCCCCCCCATTAATTCTGCTGGGACTAGGGAGGTTTGTTCCCTATAGATAGTAGGGCTGATGACTGGTTGTATCACGGCTACTATAATGGATGGTAATCTTGGAATCCAGTGAATCCATGCCACCCATATCCATCCCAGCACGAGGGGTCACAAACACTCTACTCGCTCGCTTGCCCTTCAGAATCATCCGAACTGGAATTTATTTCCACCCCAGTGCTCTGAAATCAAGATAGTCCCTCCCACCCCTTAGTTAGAGGTAGCTGGAACTGTATGGACTGGAGAACCATAAATGAAACCTTATCGATTGCCATGTGTCAATTCCGCAATCCCATAGCCCCCCCTGGCCCCCCTCTCTTCTAATTGATTAGTTTAGGGGCCGCTAAGAAAAAAAGAGGCAATTCTATGGGCAAACGAAGATGCTGAAAGGTTCGGGGATGGCCCCTACTATTAGAAGGCCCTATCGGAGAACCGAGTATGGGGGTAAACCGTATCTGGTAGAGTTCCATGGATGCAACTGCATTGACCGGAAGGCCACCTCTGATCTAATATGTAAGCCAGTCTGGACTCCTATTGTCACCGCATGAGCTATCGGATGAGTAACCTTCCACCCATTAATTCTATTTTGAGAGAGGCCCGAGCCCCCCTACAATTCTATGGGGCCCTACTGTCTATAGGCCATTCGGGTACGATGCCACAGCAGAACTATAGTTGTTGAACCCGGATTACTTCTTATGGAAGCCTGGACTGAAAACACTGGGCATAAGATATCTAAATCCTAACTGTAGGGGGGTTCAAATGATACGCTGTTCCCCATAGCCCCCCCTGGCCCCCCTCTCTTCTAATTGATTAGTTTAGGGGCATGAGAAAAGTTCCGACCCTACAATTCTATGGGGACCGGCCAGATTCTATACGTAACATGCTAGCTAGGATAACTAGCTCAGCTAACTTTCCGTCCTCCCAAATATCCTTGAATAATTGTTAGGGGGCATTCAGTATCCGAACATAATTTGAAGGGGCCCCTACAATAATCATTTTTGGGGGGCCTTCCCTTTATAATAGTAGGGCATGAAGATGAGGCCATAGCCATAGCCATAGCCATAGAAATTATAGGATAGGATAGGCCCGTAATCTGAATTCAATGTGCGGATTCCGGCCCTACTATCTATTGGCCATAGAATAGGGCGGGCTGCCCTAGAATTATATGGGGCTTTCAATCGCTTCTCTACACCCTACAATAATCTGAAGGGGGCCCCTACTCTGGCGCAGGGCTGCCAGTCTGGCAATTATAGAAAAAAGGGCCCCTACTATCTATAGGCTATCAAAAAGGGGCGGGTAGTCCTTCATTATCTGGACCCCTACAATTCGGCTGGGCAAGTTGGGGCACTCATCTAACGAAGGTTACTTATGGGGTGCCTCCCTCGAGAATGAAGCGGGTGTTCACGCATGAGGGCGGGCCCCTACTATTCATAGGCTGGGGATAGTTGGGGGTGTGCATTCTGGGAAGCATGTTACGTATAGAATCGAGAATAATCTAACTCTTGCCTTATATCTTAGTTGGGGCTGGATCAATCCGGATAGGAAGGCTGGATAGGGCCGATCAACGAGATTTGCCCTGGCGAGCGAATAGTAGGGTCCTTGCAAGTGCCGATGCTCCGGGAGGAGGAGATAGCTTAGTGCCGTTGAATAGTAGGGCCGCATCTCGATTCTATACGTAACATGCCCACAACCCCCAAAGAATAGTAGGGGAATGGGGGGGGTGGGCCGGGGCGGTGATGGCCCTACTATTCGCCAAGGTGAACCCGGGGTAGGGGGTGGGATGGGACTACGACGACATGACATAATTGACGTAATATACCCCCCCCCCTTCCAAGCGGTAGCTGAAAAATGAACGGGGACGGTTAGTTTGTCTCGCCGACATTCCACTTCCCATTTTTTTTGTCTGTCCACAGGACCAGGTTTGAAGTGCCCTTGTCCCCTTTCCCCTTCCAATAATAGAAAAGGGGGCAATAGTAGGGGCCCCTTTCAGATTATTGTAGGGCCATTAGCAATGTTACGTCTAGAATCTCCGTAAACTACCAACCAGAATTCTATATAGCCTACTATTCTATTCTAGATAGTCATGTTGGGAGGGCGCCCCTTAGAATAGTAGGGCACTCCCCCCTTATAATAGTAGGGCTTGGCGGAGAGAAACCAGGGAGAGCCGTCAGCTAAACATTGGCAGTATACCCCCTTAACTCTCCTGTGGGGGGACTGATCGTCATGTATGCCAATGTGCACTTTGATGGAGGGGCCCTACCCTACAATTTGATAGGGATAGGAAACAGCTGGTGGTGGGATTGAGATTAGGAATATCGCGACAGGGGATACCGACTACTATGATTACGGGTGTGCGCGGTTATAACATCGGCATTAGTCATAGTAGGGTGTGCAGTTCGGATAAGAAGCATTGGGAAAGCTGGGGGAGTTTTTCCTCCAGTGTAATCGAGTGGGTTGCCCCTACTATTCTATGGGCTATGGCAAGTCTCAAAATTATCGTGACGGGTTCTCGATCACCTCTCTCTATTATAGTAGTGGGTTGTTTCGGCCAGATAGATGAAGGGAATTCTGGTGGCTGGCCCCCCTACTATTCTAAAGGCTCATGTTTATATTAATAGTTGAATTGTAGGGCCGGCCCTTTAGAATAGTAGGGGCTGGACGGCTGGATGAGCCCCCTTTCCCTTTCCCTTTCCCTTTCAATATAGGGGCCCCCTTTCATATTATTGTAGGCACCCCCTTTACCCCCTCTATGATAAGCCCTACAACTTATCTAGAGGGGGGTAAAGGGGGGGCATAGAATTGTAGGGAATAATATAATAGTAGGGCTTTGCACCGAAATGAGTAGGAGCCCAAGTCCCTAAAATTATATGGGCTTCCGGTTGTCGTTTCCATCCCCCACCCCTGCATGCACGGTAGGGCCTGCTGATTGAACCTCCGGTTGGGTATCCTAACTATTTGCCCTACAATTCTATGGGGCCTATCAATTCTATGGGGTCTCCGATAATCTAATAGGACGGGGCCACCCACCCATGTTACGTATATAATATGGCAAGCCCTAGAAATTCTATGGGAATCGAGAGATAATACTCAACAACAAAAGACCTCCCCCACAAGAGAATAGAATATTATATGCGTGATGAGCATGGCTTCGTTCATCCCCCACCCAATATGTGGTGTGGGCCGCCAACGGTTGTCTGCGTGTTCATGGCCATCTCCGGCTGCCCCTTTTTCATATTAATAATAGCAGCCCCCCCTTTATAATAGTAGGGCTTATCTAGAGGGGGGTAAAGGGGATTCTTGTGAGGCAATTGAATCTGGGACTGGTGGATTTGCATATGGATCATTCACTGCAACTAGGTCAACTCAGTACCCTGGTACGGGATCCCACTCTGCCCTACTATTATAAAGGGGGATCTTAGTAAACAAGATCAACTGATTCAACCGCTGCTTTCGGTGCTGCTACCTCCTCTCCTGTGGGTAGTTCCAGATGAACTGAATCAAGGTCAATCGCAGGCGCTACCCCCGCCTTAGCTAATGATGGTGAAACGGTAGCTATATTCATCTTCGGGTTATAGGTCCGTTCGCTCTGAATCAACACCCGGCCCTACTATTCTATGGGCCCCTAAAATTCTATGGACCGCAACTAGAGTTCTGCTGGAATTGACTTTGCAATGGCTGGTGCCAATATGGCTTTTATTTAGGTGGATCAACTAGAGGCTGCTCGCTCTAGCTACCTTTGCATCTACTGCCTGTGATTCTGCCTAAGCTGCTGTCTCTGCTGCCTATGCTGGTTATCAATCAACAAGAGAGGATCTGCCGCTGGTTCTACTGCATCTGGATAAACTACTGGACCACCTGGAACTGCCCCTCCCCTTAGAATAGTAGGGGTGGGGGGGGCCTGGCCCTTAGAATAGTAGGGGATTAGTTTAGGGCTATGGGCCGATGCCTTTGCCAATATAGTTGCTGGGTATCGATCTGGAACATCCGAATCTCGATCTCGAACAGCTGCTGCTGGTGGTAGGTAAGCTAGTGAGGGTGCTGGGTATACTGCTGCTTTATTGACCGTATAAATATACGCTTCATGCTGCCTACAATAATTCTATGGATGAATAGCATAATCAAGGTAAGAATCAACTGCTGGGTCCCCTTCCCCTTTCAATAGTAGGGGGCCGGGGCTGCTGGCTCTGCTACTAGTGGATCTGGATTGACTTATGCTACTGCTGGATCGACTGGAGGATCTGGAACTGAGCAAGGTAGTGGATAAGCTGGGACAGGAAAGGGTGCTGGTAGTGGTGCTTGCTTTGCTTCTGGATAGAAAGCTAAATCACCTGCTGGGTCCCTTTAGAATAGTAGGGCTGGATCGACTTTTGCTTCATATACAGCTACTGGTGCTGGTGGTGGCCCCTACTTATCTATAGGCTGCTGCTAGCTCTGCTGCTGATGCGACTGCTTGCTTTGATGCCGATAGAACCAGGTATAAACCGCCCTATATATCCCACCCAAACCCTATGGATTTGGATCCGAACGAAGGGGCGCTTTCTACAGATGCCCTTACCGTGCCTGCCTATGCTCTAGCTGCCTTTATGGCTGCCCTCAAATAGATTATTGCTGCGAGAAAGCGAGAACGGATGGCTTGCTGGTCTAATTATCCTCACCCGAGCCCTTTCTGGCTTTGTCTGACTGGCTTTATGATGGCCTGATAGCTTGGCTGCGAGAAAACTTTCGAGAAGGCTTGTCTGCTGCCTACTATTCTAAGGGCAATTAAGAATCGCCCTTAGAATAGTAGGCGACTGCCCGCCCTGGCTTTTGGCTTTGCTATCTCCGCCGGGTGTGAGTGCCAGTGGTGAATAAACTGCTGGATCGACTGCTGGATCAATAAGATCCGTTCCTGCTGCTGGCTATCGATCTGCTGGAAGGGATGCTCCTTATCGATCTAGAATTGGAAGGGATGCTCCTGTCTAAAGACAACCAAACCAACAGCCTATATAAACAATTGACAATCTATAAAGAACAAAACTGGACTCCAAGGCAACTCAATGATAGGCTTCAAGCTCCACAAATCAGTTTATCTGGAAGGAAAGGAGATCGAAACAACCAAGGCCTTTTTGATATAGTTGGAAAGGAGATCGACCAACAAGCAAGCTCAGAAATTCCTATAAGTGGTGTGGGGGTGGTCGAGCAAGTAACTAAAGTTCCTAATTACATTAATACCTTTTTCCAAGAACTCGTACCAACTATATAAAAAAGGGGATGGCGGCCCTACCGGTCGAGCAACTTACGTTCCTCGTTTCCGGATCTCCCCCCATCCATCCTTTGCTGCATGACCAGAGTGAAGTGAGTGCCGTGCCCGAATTATAGAAAAAAAGGGCCTATTTCTATTATTAGTGAGATTGGGCGTCGCCCATTAGAATAGTAGGGGTCTTGCCAGTATCAACAACTATAGGAAAGAACCTCCGGGTCATTCTGCAATAATATAATAATAGGGGCCCACCGGGGGATGTATGGCTTGGCAGGTTTAGTCCCAGTGCTAGCTCGTATCCCTTACCAGCCCAGTGAGTAGCAGCACGAGGGATGATAACCAGCCGCCCAATAGCAGAATTTTAGTTATAGTTGGTTCGGGTGACAGATTCTCAGCCCGCGCCCTACTATTCTAAAGGGGGCTCGGTAGGGATGACTGACCAGCCCAACCACTATCCGAGTAAGTCTAATCAGCACATAGTTATGAGGATGACAACCTCTTACTCTTATCCGAGTCAGTCTAATCAGTCAATAGGTAGTTTTGAAGCAGAAGATGTTTGAATTAGTATCCTTGTGCTAGAGGGGGGGGGTTTGAACCCTATATTCGGTGAGCCCTATAGATAGTAGGGATGGAGAGAGAGTAGCTATGGGTATGGTTCGGTAACTTGACTGCTTCAACCTGCCTGAACTATGGCTTGGATATATTGCTTCGGGCCCTACTATTTGAAGGGCACAAGTGGGTATGGTTCGGTAACAGCTTAAACCTGACCCCTATCATTTTAAGGGGCTTGTAGGTTAGTCCCAGTGAGAGTACGAGGTATGGATGACCACCAGACTTACTAGCTAGCGAGGTAGGTTTCGGGATAATCACAGTAGGAGGTAGGTTAGCTTGGATTTTTTCATAAGCATCCGATAATGGCGGTTTGAAACCCTAGATTCGCCCTACCATTTCTATAGGCAATTTATAGAGACTATTGGTTCAGTTCGCCCTTAGAATAGTAGGGGCTGGGGTTCGGTAACAGCATAAACCTGACAGTAGGGTTCGGTAACAGCTTATAAGCCCAACCTAGCGAAGATCCAGCGCCCACCATCCATAAGGGCAGAATTCTAGTTATAGTTGTCACGGTTCACAGATTCTCAGCCCAACAACCAGCTATCGAGGTGACCAGCCTATAGTTCAGAGGATGCGCACCTTAGAATAGAAGATTCAGTCAAATCAATCAGTCAAGAGTTAGGGTTCGGTAACAGTCTCAACCGTACCTATTGCTTGGAGGGTTACCAGCCCATAAATAGCGGCACGAGGTCTGGGGGGTCGAGAATCGAAGGACTTGTTCTTTGAGGCAGAAGGGCGCCCATTAAATAAAGGCGCTCCTCATTATATATGTCATTTCGCGCATTCCATAGAAGGCGGCGCGTATTGAGCCATCGTTACAGAAATAGCTGTTTAGAAACGGTAAGGCCACAGTCTTTGGTAAGGTGAAATACTAGTAACATTCTTTACTGCCTGGGTTTTCTTTCTTGACTGCCAACATCAGACCATAGCACAGGTTACTGCCAGCCCTCGCCTAGCCTAGCCTATAAATTCTATGGGCTATGGGCTATGGGGCCCAAGTTTAGCCTATAAATTCTATGGGCCTATAAATTCTATGGGCCTATAAATTCTATGGGCTATTGCCTATAAATTCTATGGGAACCATCACCTTAGAGAAAGAGAGGAGGGGGCTTAGTCACTAGGACAACCTCGAAAGTGGCAATCATAGTGGAAGAAAGAGGAGCCATCGTAACTACAAGCTTAGTTAGGGGGGTTGCAACTTCCCCCGAACCTAATGTGGGTTTACTCTGGCTGTTAGTAGATGAGATTTGATGTTAACTATCGCCTACTGTTCACAGCCTCCTTTCCGGGCCGCCGGTCAGGAGGTCAAATTTAGGTAAGGTAAGGGAAGCGCTCGACCGATAGAGAGAGGATGTATGTTGAGGGAGAGGGCCTCTGTATTCTATAGGTAGGTAGGGGTCTATGGGCCTAAGTAGCCGCTGTTCAGATCTGGCTGGATTGGAAGCTTCTAATGATGGCCTGGCAGGCTGGTTTACGCAATTTCATTATGCCGGTTGGTTCGCGTGTGCCGCTGAACTATAACTAGAATTGTTCGGCAGAGGCGAAAGAATAGGTGGGCCAAACAGAGGCGGAACGGAATCGCCCTTATTGATGGCGGGGGACGAGCTATTCCGATAAAGAAAGATAAGTGCCCACGATACGATCAGGGTTTTATCCCGCGGCTAGACGAGGGGGTTCCGCCTGATCGAACATCCTTAAGGCCTATCCCTTCCTTTCAGATTTCGGTCTAAAGAGAGAGTGCCAGAACATTCATCCCTCTCTTTCCCCTTGCTTTTCGGCGGTAAGTTAACCGGCAACTAAGATCGGGCCCCTACTATTCTATGGCATAGGGAGCTATAGTTCCCGGCCCTACCATTCTATAGGCTAGTCGGTATATAGTTGGAGGTGCAACATGAATCAGCCTGCTTATTAATCAGCCTGCTAGCCCCATAGAATTGTAGGCGCCCTACTATTCTAAGGGCGCTATAGATTTGCTGGTAGAGATCGCCCATAGCCCTACTATTCTAAGGGCCTGCAGGGGCAGCACCTTTTGTTCTGCCTGCCCCAACAAATAGTAAGGGATCTCTCCCGCCTATAGATAGTAGGGCTGCATATCGATCTATTGGTGGATAGCCGTTGCATGGGCATGTTACGTATAGAATCTGGCTAATGAACTACTTCTTGGCGAAGCCTAACCCGGAGGGGGCGACCAACTTATAATCTCTACGTAATACAATTCCATCGTGTTGCCCCCCCCTATATAGAATTGCCTGTGATCGGGTGACTCGCTTAAGAGTTTCCTAACCATTTGGTTTGATGTCATCACAACCCGGGCCTTGCCGTTCAAGCAGAAAGCCCTACTATTTAATGGGGGAAAAGGTAGGCCTATAACTAGCTCAGTCAGCTAACCGGGGGAAAAGCTTGTTTCGTAACTACTGGTTTTCTACGTCACATCACTGCTTCGTGTTGCCCCCCCTATATAGAATTGCCTGTGATCGGGTGACTCCCTTAAGAGTGATCCTACCCATAATTTATTGATTTGTTTATCTCGATCATTATTCAATTATTCAATTCAAATATTCTCTTGCAGTTGTTTTAACGTCTAGAATATACGACCCCTATAATAAGTAAAGCCAACCCGATTTAGGACTCGACTAACGGCGCATTTATGCACCCGCATACGCTATTAATGAAGGAGCTCTTAAGAATATCGTTTGCTTCTATGTCTAACTGGGAGAGCGTTCAATCGTGAACCGAACAATGATTCATCGGGAGGAGAAGCGGGGTGGAGCCCATAAAATTGTAGGGGAATCGTCAGACTCATGATCTGAAGACTGCAGGTTCGAACCCTGCCCCCGCGAGATCCAGCTTTCAAGTCCTACTAGGTGTGGGTAGGACCTACACGCCGTACTACGGCACATTCAATTCATTCAATTGCGGCCGATTTTGAGGCAATAATCGAGCGAGCGAGAGTAGGGCGTTCTAATTAACCCAACATCTGGATTGGCAATCCCTTATTATAGATAGGGGTAGAGCTTCAACTAGAATAATAATACTTTCGGGTTAGGTGTGGGGCTCCTTTATCAGTCGGTTCAGGAGTCACTTCGCCCATTCCAATAGGCCCAGGATCTTGAAAGCTGGATGGAAGGATAAGTACTGCAAACAAATAGGTGTATGTATCTGCCGGTTATTATCATTTAAGGTCTCGCCCTATTCGCTCGATTCTCGCAAGAGGGGAATGCTAATCAACCCCTTTTTTCCTCCCACCCACCCCGCTGCTGGTGGTGAAGTTATTATCTAGAAAGGGCGGCGAGATTCTATAGAAAGCGCTTATAATCAATCCGGCTGGGCAGGCAATGGGCTATTATGGTTTGAAGGCGGCCGGCCGCATTTTCTATAGTTGGCCCGCCCTTATTTATATAGTGCCAGCCCTACTATTATCAATTGCGCCCCAATAATCGAGAGGCGGCGGCTTTCTCGACTCTCTACTATCTTATTTCGAGCTGGACTTACTAATGCCCTTTCAATAGTAGGGGTGGTCTAGACAAATGCAATTCTTTTTTTGTTGTTTTTTCTTTTTATAGGGGGTCTCTTCTATATAATAAGAGGAGCTTTGCGTTCTTCTTAGAAAAGGCCCTGTATCGGTAGAGTGCGTTGCCTCGACTTGCAGTAGTGGATCGGGGTCGGCCTACTTCTTTCTTACTGGGGGGCGGTGTGGTCAATCTGTACCTTTATTGATTAAGTGGGGGGAGTCCACTCAATCTCAAGGTGGTATCTCGAGGCTCAAGAAGCTTAAGAAGGCCCGCACTCAATTCATCAAAGGTTCGAGGGTATGCATGGATGTGCTCGCCCATTCAAGATATTATTCTCGAGAGTAGGGCGGGTGGCCCCTTTAGAAGAGTAGGGCGTTTCGTTATGGCTGAAAGATTTGCTTGCCAGTGGTTAATACGCCGAACTGGAAGGAGAAGGCGCTTTTCTATGTAATAATGAGAGAGAGAGCAGCATTAATGTACTCACACCTTTTCATCAGGATAGCTTCT
>JAGRRI010011691.1:0-10490 GCA_018584345.1 Thuja plicata
ATAATTTTTGAAGCCACTGATTCCCCCCCCCCCCCCTCTCAGTTATTACTAACACTGCTTTCATCTCTTTTGTAACCATTTAGAAACTAGTACAACCCTCACTAGTTGAATAATCAACTATGGGAGTCTGAATACTGGTTTCATTGGATTCAATGTTGCAATTGGATGTTGGTATTAAGATACAGAAGATCTAAATATCCAAGGTATCCATTTGTGTAAACAAACAAAGGTTAACCCTCCTTCCTATATGAATTTCCTCAATGGTTCTTTGATGACCATGTCCTTAGATGAATTCACACAATTTGGTGGATTTTCCTCAAAACAGTCACACAAATTCAAGAAAATATCATGTCTTCGTCATCGCCCATCTAGTCGAAACATCATCGATTAGCTAAAAAGAACATGATTCAATGAACATCCTCAAAAAAACTTAAAGTGTTTTGTATTGTATCAAGATTTTCAATAGAATTCCATTCGTTCTGACCATTTAGGTTTTGTCAATTTTTAATCCTAATAATAAGGTCGTGAAGCTCAAGGATCAAGTTGCAAGATTGAATGTTTGGCTTGAATGATGATATCCGTCAAAGGTCCAAAAATATCTCTCCTATAAAGTTCTAAAAATTCTCTTCTATCATGTGACCAAAAACTAGCACTTATTTAATCCATTTGTATCAAAACCGATTCATTGCCCCCAAGTGAAAATGAGACCATGTGTAAATATTGGGCAAATGAAACCTAGTATGTAACAATGATTTGGCAATGCAGCTCAGAGACTTTAGTAGGACTATGCACAAATGATGAATGTAATAAGGATATACAAATGGGATGATGAAAAGGTAATATGTACAAATGTAACTAGGTAAGACCTAAGAGATCAAAAAGTGTCTATTTGCCAGGTTTTTACCTCTTCAGGTTATTGCTCTTTTTCGCTTTTTTCCTTTTTTTTTTCTACCAAGGCACCTATTTCTAGGTTTTCACCAAGGCACTTTTCTCTTTTTCAATATTTTTTCTTTGATTTTTTTTCTTTTTTTTTTTGATGTTTTTGCTTTCTTCATGCTCACTTTTCCTCTTTTTATTCTTTTCTACTTTTCCATTGTTTTTGAATTTTTTGATCTTTGTCATTTTTTTGGATTTTTGAACTTTTCTCATGTACAAAGAATGATGCTAAACTCATAAGATACACTCTCTTTTGATACTCTTTCAACCTATACTCTTTCATCTAACTAGGTATAAAACCTCTTTAAATAGATGTTGTTAATAGGTTCTTGAAACTCATCACCTTCACAATCCGCTAGCTTGTATGTCCCCATTCCAAAAGAAGAATTAATCACAAAAGGTCCAATCAAATTTTCCTCCCATTTTCCTTTATTTTCTCTCTTTGCTTGGTTTTTAAGGTTTTATCTCAACACTAAGTCACCCATTTGAAATGTTCTAGGTTTGATATGTTTTTTATAATTCCTTGAGATTATGTTTTGATACACTTTCAAATTCTCATAAGCTTGTGTTTGATGTTCTTCTAGCAATTCTAATTGTTGAAGTCATGCAACCCTATAACCCTCATCATTTATTAATTCTTTCAATGAAACTCTTAAGGATGGGATCTCAACCTCTAAAGATAGAAAAAAAATTTCCCCATAAACGAAAGAAAATGGTGTAGCTCTTGTTGGTGTTTGAATGCCATTTCTGTAGGCCCACAATGTCGGGTTTATTTGTATATGCCAATATCTTCCTAATTTTTCAATCGATATTTTCAATATTTTGAGGATATTCTTATTTGTAGCTCCTGCTTGTCCATTACCTTGAGGATAATAAATGGAGGAAGAATGGTGTGTTATTTGAAAAGTCTCACATAACTCATCCACATATTTATTCTTGAATTTTTCCCATTGTCTATGATAATGGCACGAGGAATACCATATCTACAAATAATGTGATTGAGAATAAACATAGATATCTATTTTCTCATTGTAGTTGTCAAAGGCACGACCTCTACCCATTTTGTAAAATATTTTGTTGTCATTATGATGTATCTGTGACCATTGGAAGAAGGTGGGTAAATCATTCCAATAAGATCAAATCCCCATTGGTAAAATTACCATGGTGTAATGAAAAGGTGTGACTCTTGTGTGGGCACATGGATCATGTCTCCATGATATAAGCATTTTGAACACACTTTAACCAAGTGGCAAGCATCTTTTCCTAAGGTTTTCCAAAAAGACCCCATACGAAGGATTTTCTTGGCTAGTTTTAACCCACTCAAATGAAACCCACATATACCCTTGTGAATGTCTCTTAAATCTAACTTTGATTCCTTGTCCTCTAGACACCTAAGTAGTATTCCATCAAGACCTTTGTGATACAATGTCTTAGATAGGATAGTGTAACGAGCTGCTTGGCATATAAAGTGTCTTTTTTGGGTACAAGTTTGGTCTAAAGGTAAAGCTTGGTCTTTTATATATGTATAAATGGGTCCATACCAAGGTGAGTCATTTCCATTTAGAAGGAAAATGATTTGAGTTTCACATAGGTCAAAATCCAGTTTTACCAACTCTTCCACCAAGAATTTGTACCTAGCATTCTGATCAGGAATTTGAAGTAAAGAAGCCAAAGTAGCCATAGCATCTACTTCTCTATTCTTATCCCTTGGGATTTTCTCAAATGTCATCAAGAAAAATTATTTCTTCAATTCATCTACCATCCTTTTATATGGCATCAATTTTTCATCCTTAGTTTGATACTCATCATTAATTTGATTGATGACCAATTGGGAATCCCCTAATACTTGCAGTTCTATGATATTCCATTCTAAATCCATTTTAATGCATATGACTAAAGATTCATATTCTACAATATTGTTGGTGCATGGGAATAAAATTTTGTATGACTTAGGAATGGTGTATCCATGTGGTGTAATCAATAGAATTTTGGATCCTAAACCATGCTGAGTGTACGATCCATCAAAATATAATTTCCATTCTTTGGCTTCCACATTCAATATCTCTGCATTTGGAAAGTCTACTTGAATAGGATGAGTAGAAACTAAAATATTTTCAGCCAATTGATCAGCTATGACCTGTCCCTTAATAGCTTTTTGGTCTACATACTCAATGTCAAATTCACTAAGTACCATAACCCATTTAGCAATTCTTCCTGTAAGGGCTATTTTACTAAGCAAATACTTTAATGGATCAATTTTGGCAATCATCTTAACCTTGTGTATCAACATGTAATGTCATAGTTTTTGGGAGGCAAAAACTACCGCTAGACAAGCCTGCTACATGAAGCTATAATTCAACTCATACTTGATCAAGGTTTTTCTTATGTAATAAATTGCTCTTTCTTTACCCTCATCATCCTCTTGTGCCAATAAAACCCCTAAAGATTTCTCCATTGCTGAAATTTATAATAGTAAGGGGTTTCCTTTGATTGGAGGCATCAAAATGGGTGGATTTACTAAGTATCTCTTCAATAAGGTAAAGGCATGTTCACATTCATCATCCCACTTAAAAATAGTATCCTTATGTAGCAATCAGGTAAAAGAGTGAAACTTTTCCACTAATTGATATAGAGATGAATCTTCTAATAGATTAAAGTCTTGCTTGGAGTAACCTCATTTGGCTAATATTTTTGGGTGTTTCCATTTACATGATTTCTTGAAATTTTTCTAGATCTACTTCTATCCCTTTTGTTGAAACTATGTAGCCCAATAGCTTGCCAGATTGAACACCAAATGCACATTTTTTTGGATTTAACCTTAATTTAAATTTCTCCAACCTTGTAAAAATATTTTCTAGGATAGACAAATGGTCTTTTCTTTCATTTGACTTTGCTAGATATCATCCACATAATCTTCTAGGAAAGTGTGCATCATGTCATGAAATATGGTTGTCATTTCCCTTTAATAAGTTGCTTCCAAATTTTTGAGGTCGAAGGGTATAAAATTCCAACAAAAAGTACCCCAAGGGAAAGTGAAAGTGGTCTTTTCTTGATCCTTAGGTGAAATTCTAATCTAATTGTATCCACTAAATATATTCATCAATGAAAACATAGAATGTCCTATCATTAAATCCACTATAGCATCAATGCTAAGTAATGGAAAAACATCCTTTGGGAAAGAAAGGTTAAGATATCTAAAATCCATGCATAATCAAATGGATTTATTATCTTTAGTAACATGTACAATATTGGCAATCCATTTTCCATAAGCTATGACTCTTATGAAGCCAACTTTTAGCAACTTTTCCAATTCTACCTTAACCAATAAAGCCACATGGGGATGCATTTTTCTCAAATTTTTATTGATAGGTTTTATGTCGGTCCTCACATTAAGGTGGTGCATTATGAAACTTGGATCCAATCCTGGCATGTTTGCATATGACCATGCAAAGTTGATTTTTTTTTCTTGAAAGAATTTGATGAAATCCTTCCTTTTTGTTGGAGTCAATGATGTTGCTAAATGAATAAATTTAGGTTCCAATTCAGTGCCAATGTTGACTTTTTCTGTTGTCTCAATGACGATAGAATATCTCTCTTCTTCATGTACAGGTAAATTTTCCAATCTCTCTTCCTTAGGCGCCACAGTTGGGTTTTCACCTTTGAAAACATCCATTATTTTTACTTTTTTGGGGTCTAGTACTACCACATAGTGGTTATCACCACTAGACCTTTTCATTTTTTTTACTTTTTTTTCTTTTATCTTGTGGATTAAGAGATTGGACCCTTTCCTCCATCATCATGTTTGGATTGAACTCGTTGGTGGAAGATGTCTCAACCGCATTAAGGTATTGGGCCATAACATTGTCATTGGGAAAATAGAGTAGGCCATTAGGTTCAGTTGAGTCCCAATCAATAAGCTCAGGATGAATAAGGGCTAAGGATTCATTAGGTAAGTTTTCATTTGAAGGGTTCAAGGAAATGAATTTTTTTGATGGTTCATACATTGTATCACTCAATTCAATAATGTGTGCTTGTTCGAGGTGTTCCATAGAACTCAGATCAAAATTCTCTTCACAATAATCCTCATGGATTTCCATGGGAAAAAATGTATGTGGAATAAATCTAATGATTGAATCACCCCCCCCCCCACAAAGGTACCCATGGTTCACCTATCCATTGGTTGTCACTAGATTCTTGTCCTACATTTGAATCTTGAAAAACAATTGGCACATTTGTAGAACTCGACCCTTCATCCACATTAGCTTATTTTTTGCATTAGGTAAAGTAGCATAGGTATGAAGGACATCTACCTCTTTCATTTCGTGACAAGAATCTTCAGATAGGGAGTCCCATTCATATTCTCTAGAGTCATCTTCACCCTGAGATTCTAACATATGTACATGCTCATAAGAATCATGCTTAGAAATGGAACCAACTTGTTTCTCTTGATACCTTTTTCCTAATTTCTCATCCTTTGACCTCCAAGGAGGTTGGATAGGTTCTAGAAAACCTTTATTTCTGATTCCTATGGGTCCTCTTCCCTTGTACCCCATTTTTTGCATTATTTGAAATCCCTTTCCATATTGATCAGATTGGATGGTGACATGTTGCACTCTTTCAACGTGATTATTTGAATTATCCTTATCTTTATAAAGCCATTGTAAAACTTCATTATCTTCTTTTTCCATGGTTGATTGGTCACTCTCTCTTACAAAATGAGAGTTGTATTTTTGAGGTGGAATAGAATTTGAAGGTTTATCATGTGTCTTTGGGGAAGTAGGTAAATCAAATAGGGAAAAAAAATATTCCCCGACTCCTTTTGAATTGATTTTGCATTGTTTTTCAAATTTATGCATCATCTAACTCATCTTTTGATAGTTGTCCTTTTTTGTTCATTCTCTTTTATCCTTAGAAGGTCTAGAAATTTATTCCTTTGGTGTAGAAACTTTGACTGAATTTTTATTGTAACTTTGACGTTCATAACTAAATTTCTCTTTTCCCTTAGTTGATGTAGGTAAGTTAGTTTCATTAGGACTTGAATTAGATGTAGCATTTAATGTCAAATTAGGACCTCCTTCTTTGGTTTCTTCAATGATAACACTAGGAATAAATCCTTCCCTATTATGTGGAATAAATAACTCATGAAGAGGTTTAACAATATTTCAATATTGAAAGGGATTTGAATCTCCTCCAATAGTTATTTCTTCACCCATGTACAAAAACTTGATACATTGATGATAGGTCGAAGGCATTGCTTGCATCTCATGAATCCATGGCCTTCCTAATAAAATATTATAAGTTAATTTCATGTCAAGGACTTGAAAAATGGTATCTTTCTTGATAGGACCCACTTGAATGGGCAAAACCACCATTCCTTAAGAAGATCTTTCCTCCTCGTCATAAGCTTTTATAGTAATTTGTTTCTTGGTATCAATAGATGACTCGGTTAACCCTAAAGCTTTGACTAGATTCAAGGTACAAATGTTTAAACCAGATCCTCCATCAATGACGACTCTCTTAACATGGTGTTTTTGAATCAAAACCTCTATATGCAAAGGGAGATTTTGAGGATGGTTTATGGACATGTCATCTTGATCTAAAATTGATAAGCAATGAGGTGCTATGAGATGACCCACCATGTTTGAAAACCTTTCTTCTTCCAATTTTTTTGGAATAGTATTTTCCACAAGAGCTTTCTCCAAGATTTCTTTGTGATTAGGAGAAAGTTTCAATAGCTCCAAAATGGAAATTTGAGCCAGAGTATTTTGTAGTTGATCTACTAGACTATAAGGCCTTGTTGAAGAAGATGCTTGTTTATCCAAAGTAGTCTCTTGTGTAGGACTAGAAATTCTAGGGGTACTTCATTGTAAGGTAATTCTTGCTGCTTTCCCCCTAGTAACAACATTAGAGGTCACCTTTTTAGGTTGTTCCTTTATTACCACAACATTGATAGTACTATCATGTTTAGATAGGGCATTAATAGTATTGTCATAATTGTGGGTAAAGTTAACATTATTATTACCTCTTGATTTGTTTCCATTATTACCTCTATTGTTAGCATTTGAAGATTCACCTTTCTCATGCTTGAAGAAAAGGGTTTTGAATGCCATGTGAATCTTTCTTATTTTGAGGTCCTTCCACTTTAATCACACTATTATCAATAAGGTCTTGTACCACATGTTTCAAACACATGCAATCTTTTGTCCTATGTCCTCGATTTCTATGGTATTCATAATGATTGAACTCACTCTACCAAGAAGGTTTCACTTGTGGTTCGTAGGGTTGAGCCCTAGGCAAGTCAATAATCTTATTCACAATGAGAGTTCTTAATGCATTTTCAAGCGGTTCACCCAAGATTGTGAACTTCCTTCTAGGTGCTTTAGCAAAGAAGGGTTTAGGCTTGTTAACCTCTTGATTGTTCCCAAAGTTGTTATTGTTGTTATTGTTGAAAGGAACTTTGGGTGCTTGATTTACATTATTATCTTGATTGGATCCTCTTGTGAGATTAAATGGAGTGGCCTTCAAATAGTTTTCTTCCACAACTCCATCATTAACCACAACCTTGTTATTATTCTTCATCCAAAATTGGTTGTTGTTAGGAGGAGCCCTATTTTGAATGTTGTTGGAAGTATTGTTATTAGTATTCTTGTTATCCTTGTAGAGTTTGAGTTCTCCACTTTTTACTAATACTTCCTCCATAGTAATTCCAGTTTTGATCCAGTCTTGGAAATACTGTGGGCATTGTAACCTCAAACAATAGTTCATTTCATTGTTCAAGATATTGATGAAGCTATCCATCTTTTCCTTTTCGGGCACACTTTGAGGGTATCTAGAAAACACCACTCTCCATATTTGTAGGAGAATAAAGGATCCTTCCCCTTCACATTTTTTGGTATTATATAAATTGATCATTGTGACAGCTTCATGTTTAATATTAATAATTATATGAATAGTGCATCACAAATTTGGAAGCCAATTCTTCAAAAGTGAAAATGTTGGAGGGTAATTTGGAAAACCACTCCATAGCCATTCCTCCTAGGCTTCTTGGGAATAACCTCATTAAATACATTGTATCATGCATGAAATCCAAGCTCAATGCACAAAACTCCCTTAAGTGATCTTGAGGATCGGATGCTCCTTCATATTTATCATACTTAGGAAAAAAAACATTGCTAGGGAATGGAACCATAATTAATGTCTTGTCAAATGGGAATGGACACAATTATTTGATAGAGAAGGGTTTAGGAGCCCTCATTTGTTTCATAGTGTCCAACTTTATTTGGAATAACTTAAATTGTTTGTTCATGATGTCGATAGGGTTGGTTCATCTTATTTTTGCTTTAAATTATCAACATCATAGTTATGAGGGAGTTTAGTCCCCACTTGTGCTAGGTCTAGAAATTATTTTTCCCTATCTCTTTCAAATAATTTGTCCATGAGTTTCATTAAGAATGAGATTTGTACCACTTTGTTGACTTTCTCTTTGGTAGCCTCTTTGTCATTAGGGTCAATATTTCCTCCATTGTTATTGTCTACACCTTGGTTATTAGGGTTAATTCCTATTCTATTAGCCCCATTGTTGTTGACCCCATCATTTCCATTAGTGTTAGTGTTATCCTTTTTGGTGAGGTTAATGAGGTCGGGATCCATATTTCCAAATGGGAAAGTCATGTTTTGTTCTACCTCTTTTGTTCGTTCATTCATTTATTATGAAGAAGTAGAGGTATCACTAGGAAAAGGAAGTTCTTTCCTTAGGTATGTTCTATCTGAATCTAAGGTAGACTTGATGTAGTGAGATCAGATGAAAGTCGGCATGAGCATAAATCACTAAATCTTTGGCTTTTATCACCTATTGACCAATCCCTAAGTGATTTTTTTGAATTATCCAACAATGAGGGATTCTGATCAAAGTAAAAAGATGAACAGGTAGAAAATCCAAATGGGTATCCAGATATGAAATAAATTTTTCTCAAACCCTCAGGAAATGCCCCCTATTTTAGTTTCTCAGTATATATGTGTAAATTTAGTTGTATATACGCAAAAATTTACTGATGTGTACGCATGTACTAGAAATCACTTACACACAACTTTAATATATTGTACGCAACATTTGGTTGTTAGCATGTGCAACTTCACTTCTGTACGCGCAACTTGATGAGTTACTATGCGCAAATTTAACCTTGGTATGTGCAACTTTAGTTTGTTCACGCGCAACACAAATATTGACACACGTGAGTGTAATGTTGGTACCCGTGACTTCACCAGGAAAAATGAATCTGCCACTATTTTTGATGATTTTTTAAAAATTTAAGGTTCTTGTGATCAAATTCTAGGATGTTCTTGTTTAAAAATTGAGAAACAACCACAAAAAACACATAAAAGAATTGTTTCTATTCCTAAAACAACACAAAGTGTATATTCTCAGATGTTGTAACGGGTCAAAACAAGAATCTCTTCCAAGCAAGCTACCAAAGGTCAGTTTTGTCTTTTAAGCATGGCTCTAATAAGGTAGTCTTGCTACTTTTAACAGGGTTTATAGATTAAATCCGTTCAAACAAGTGAAAAGTCTCTTATACCCTTTTTAAAGGGTCTCCCACATGCATAGAAACACAATTTTGTGCAATCCCGAAGGACTACTAGAGGAGGTGAAGATTCTTAACACCTATTTGTCATTCTATCCTTTTGAGGATGAATGCATTTATATTATAGTGGGTTGTATGTATATGTAATGCCCAAAATAATATAGGCAAAAACACAACAAATTTTTTTTTTTGTTTACAACTATTACGACAACAAAATAAAATTTACTAATAATTTTTGACTCAAGCCCAACGATGTGAAGCCCCGGGGGCGTAACTCGCTTAGGCGGAAAACTCCTTAAAAATATTACATCGCTAGAGGAAACTCATAAAAAGGAAGTATATGAATGGTTATTCCAATAGAGAACTTAAATTGAATCTAAAATCCTAATTAACTTAATTTTGACAAAAGCAATAATACCATAGTGATAAACTCCCTAAAGAGTGTCTTATCAAATTATTTATATCTAAATTAAATATTTTACAAAATACAACTTTCATAAAAAGAAACATAACATTATTCATGATCACATTTGTATTTATAATAATCGTAGTAGTATTAGAGTGAAAATTAAAACTTAATTTAATTAATAAATAAATGACCTTAATCTCAAACAATTAAAAATATATATATATACGGAAACTAGGTTACCTTTAAAATTAAGAATATTTTCCTGATAAAAATAATCTTAAAGATTGTCTATAACAATAAAACTAAGGTTAATTACATCATTAAATCTATGGTTCATAATAATATTAATAATTTCATTAACATGATCCCTGTAATTTAATTCTTTAATAAAATTTATATATGACAAAGATTAGGTTTACTATGAAATTTAAATCTAAAAATAATAAGATATTATTTATTAAATCATATTTACGATATCTATATATAATCATTTTAAGAAGGAATAGTTTATAGTTTATAGTTTCTTTATGCTACTAATCCCACAAAATAATAATTTACTAATA
>JAGRRI010011722.1:0-22017 GCA_018584345.1 Thuja plicata
ATTTCAACTTTCCACAATTAAAAATAAATAAAATATTTTAATAATAGTTATAGGTAGTGAAAGTAGAAATCTTGCATTTTGCAAAATAGGAATACATTTAAAGTGAACCAAAATCATTCAAACATAAATAAGTAAATAAATAAATAAAAACTTGAACACTTTTGCACTTGCCAATGTGTAAAGTATAATTAGAGAAACCATCTTAAGGGATTAAAACGTTGTTGATATTTGTAGGCATGTGTGTCAAGTGTCATCAACTATCTAGTGATTCTTTTTGAAGCCCCACCAATAATATTGAACAATAAACAAATAATTTTATTTTTTTTTTACTCATTTACTGTCGCAATTGCGACATCAACCCCTGAATTGCGACGGGGGTGCTGTAGCGGCGACACCAAACGCCCGTCGCCATTGGATTGGTATCCATCGCAATTACGACGTCAGCCAAGGGGATTGCGACGGGTTTGCTGTAGCGGCGACGCCAAGATCCCGTCGCAATTGCATTGGTACCCGTCGCAATTGCGACGAATTCAACAAGAATTATGGCCAGATGATGCCAGAATAAAATGGCGGTATAGCGACGGATATCTATCGTAATTGCGACGGGTTATGACGGGCGTCGTAATTTGCGACTAAAAATGAGCGACGTTTACTACTGTCGCACTGGCGACAAATGTCTGTTGTAATTGCGACACATAGCCGTCGTAATTCGATGCCAAATGTATTAGTGAGAGTAAGCATGTCTTGTCGAAGGATGATGATGCTGTGTTTTTACCAAAACCTAAATAAGAGTAAGAAGGCCTATATATAAGTGGTGATAAAAGTACGTATATAATTATGAGTAAATAAGTGCTACTAAAATATATTAGATACAATGTGAGTACAGTTATAAAAATATATAAAAGGTATGTATTTATACATATAACAATTTGTGTGTGTGTGTGTGTATAGTCAAAAAATGGAAGCACTTCCATGATAGACTAGTTTAGCCTTCCGAGTAATTGGTTTGGTGTCATGAAAAGAACCTTGAATGGGTTCCTAATCTAGACTTGGCTTTCCCCCTGTTCTGCCCCACTTTACATTTCTTTCCAACTTGATTTCTACATTTTGGACTGCAGACTTGAGATCTTGCACCCAAGGTGAGGATCGACCTTTTTGGTCAATGTTGACCTCGACCCTAACCTAGGTCTAGGTCAACCTCGACCCTAACCTAGGTCAAGGTCAACCTCAACCTTGACCCAGGGTTCAAATCCCAGGATCCCACAGTTTTCGGATGTTGGTCTTTGCAAAAGTTGTTTCCCGCTTCCAGGTCAGTTGTTTCGGGTTCCGAAGCATCGATTCCTAAATTATATTTAATATAGGTCCTCTCCTAAGGGTAAAGGATTTAATGGGAATTTAATTATCCTATGTCGGCCTCCTTAGAGGATTGTGCCCTAGTTTCATATAAAAGGGAGCTTTCTCCTCTCATTTTATCTAAGTCTTCTAATCGTGATCAAGCATTCTCAAACTATCATCAAGTGCAATTCCAGCAAGCTAAGGAGCAAGAATTCAAGTAAGCATTCATCCATCCTCAAGAATTCTAGCATCCATTTTCATGAAGGAGATCCATTGGAGGCCATTGAAGGATTCAAGCTACATAGTTCCCTTTTGGTGATCTCTCCATCCACCTTCCTCCAAGCCTCTTCCAAATCAAGAAACCATTCAAGACTTGGTGTTGGAGATCTACAAGCAAGAGATTGAAGACATCCTACATTCTATGTTCCACATTTTGGTGTATACTTGTGGATCCACGGATTCGAATCCACCACAAGGACTTTTTACAAGCAAGGTGAATTTATGCATTTACTTTGTTTACTTCTGCAATTTCAATTACATATATTTAAAGTTAATTCCAAAACTAGGGTTTGACTAAGGAAAACCCCTCCCCCCCAACAAACAAACCTCTTTTTCTTGTAGGTACAAGTTTGGGACTGTGGATTTGGACTCAGATCTGGATACCCTTTTTGGATTTCTTTCAGGCTCCGTGAATAGATTTTATGTCGACGCTGTGCAGGTCAGGGTCGACATTATTGGGTCAGGGGTGACATTTGTGGGTCAAGGTCAACCCTTTCCATAAGACGGTGTCGGATCAAAAACAAATTTATGGGTTTTGTTCATCTTTGCATTTTGGTTCTGGATAATACTTCAAATTTTCCAGAAATAGTCTACAGACCTCAGAAAATAACATTCTTTAACATGCAATACTTTAAGGTTGGTTCTTCTTCTCATCCTTTTCAATTATTATAATATATCATATCTATATAATCAATTAATAGAATTTAAGATCTTCTTCTTTTCTCTCATTTCCAAATGGTTGATTCATTTGTGCATTAATCCCTCTTTTGGGTTGATCAACTTGGATCTTGCGTTTGTGCATTTGGGGATAAAGGTGGAATGTCTTATCTTCCTCATAATCATATTTCAATACAATTAAAATTAAATTGTAAAGGTTAGGGAAATACACAATCAAACCCTAATAAAACTAAATAAACAAAAAATTTCTTCCTTTACATTTTGGTGAACCCGTGATAGACAACTCTTTCTTTTTGGTGTTAGATTTACATGTTTATGCTAGATCTTGTGTGTTCTTTAAATTAAATTCAAAATTAATAAATCAAAATCTTGTGATTAGTTCATTTGCATTATATCGATGTATGAGCTTTACCACCTCTACTCCTACTTATAGTATCCCAGTTAGAAGAAGCCATAGACTTATGGGTTCCTTTGATCCCGAGTCTTCCTCTCCTTTCCTTAGGATTCCCGATGATAATTTGATAACTCATGATTCCAATCCTTCTATGGAGCATAACTCTTCTCACTCATCTCATGATGAGGATGATGCTTTAAGAGTTCCTCCTGAACAAGTGCAAAACCTTTCAACCAAACTTGATAAAGTGGGAAATTGGCTTATCCAGGAAAACCATAATCAAGATTATATCCAAGCTATAGAGGCTCTTAAGAAAGTCCTCCGTGATAATGTCCAAGGTGTTAATTTATTACGTAGTATTACTCATCTTGTGAATTTGAATGTTAAACCTTTAGCTCAAGAAGGTCAAGGGTTAGGATTCACACCTATTGTCACTAGCATAGGACCTTCTTATGTTTCTCTACCTATTATTCCTACTTACACTCCTCCTTTCATGACAACTTCTCTCCCAAGTGCACCTATCCCTGTGAGTGTTCCACTGGTATCTTTACCTACCTCACAACCTTCATATCATATTGTTCCTTTTACTTATACTAATCCTCTTCCAACTGTGGTTCCTAATGTTCCATCGGTTATGTCTTCTATTCCTACTACTTATACTTTTCCTAGTGTTCCCAATATTGTTATGCCACATGTTTCTTCTAATGATTCCACAATTATTAGTTTGGCTCAAACAGTGTCATCTTTACAACAACAACTTGCATCTTTAACTCAATCCAAATTTAGCATTCCTACATGTGACATGGGTAGTCCTTTATATTTAGACATCATTCGTGCTACTATCCCTTAGCAAGCCGATATGCCTCATCTTGATAATTACAATGGTAAAGGAGATCTTGAACATTTCAAATCCTTTGTAGTGATTATGCTCATGACCACAAGATCTTAGATAAATTGTTTGCTAGAACCTTTCGAGATTAGGCTTTACAATGGTATCGTTCCTTACCTTCTTATTCCATTGATTCTTTTCCTAAACTTGCTAATTCCTTTATTCAAAAATTTCAAAATAACATTGGTCCACAAGTGTCCTTATCTGATTTAATGCATTGTAAACAAAACATTAAGGAAAAATTGACTGACTTTATTGGTAGATTTAAGCATTTACATGCTCAGATTTCTTATCTGGTTCCTGATATTGATATTCATTATATGTTTATTTCAAATTTACAAAAGGATATTAGAGATAAGATCCTGCTTACTGAATTTACCTCCTTTCAACAATTGTGTGCACCACTTCACCATTATCAATTACAAGTGAGTCAGTTTGAGAGAAACACTCCAATGACTCATGTTCCAGTTGATAAGAGTGACAATGATCCTAATCCTAATAAGTTTCAGAAACCTAACAATTATGTCAAGATTAATAAACAGACAAATTCGGTTGCTAATCAAGTTGCGGCTACATCCAATAATGCTACTTCTACATCCACTACTTTCCGTATGAATCGTACGTTTACTCCTCTCTCTGAAAATTTGCATTCTATAATGAGTAGGTTTTTAAGTGTTAATATGATTACCTTTCCTCCTATTCAACCTCTTCTTCCCACCATGATAGCTTCAAAATCCTTTGATTCTAAAGCTTTCTGCCAATACCATCGCCAGAATGGCCATGACACTGAAAAATTTTATTCTCTAAAGCATAAAATTCAAGATTTAATTGATTCTAAAGCTTTAACTGTTGATAATTTTTATGGTAATGGGAACAAATTTGTTTCTCCTCCTAATCAAAACCTTCAAATCTATACAAATCCTTTACCTACACATGATACGAATACTATAGCTCAACCATCTTCTGTGGATATTTTTTACGATTCAAAAATGGATGATCTAAATCATATTGTTTATCATGTGGAGAGTGTTGTGCCATCTCAACTTACTGTTCAAGATCCTTCACCTCCACTTCAACTTCCAATTCCACCTAAACATCAAAAACAAACTAAGGATAAGCGACCTAGGGAACTTTTAATTACATTTGATGATTCTAAAACAATTAAAGCTCCCGATGGTCCCCTTTATATCTATGCTAGGATTGCTAAGATACCTACTCGTGGTTGTCTAGTTGATCCCGCATCTTTAATAAATGTTATAACTGAGGAAAATCTTTTTATGAAAGGCCTACAATGTGATTATTATGATCCATCTGATGAATGGAACCAAACATGTAATGGTTTTCTTTATCCTGCACTTGGTTCTATTAACTTACCTGTTGGACTTTGTGGTAAAGTTGTAGATACTACCTTCATCATTATCCCTACTTCTAATCAATTTCAAATCAAATTTGGTTTACCTTGGATAACTGCTATGCATGGTATCGCTTCTCCCATTCATAAATGTCTTAAGTTCATTCATAATGGAGAATTCAAGATGATTAATCATAGTTTGTATCAACCTTCTAGGCCTAGAGATTGTGCTAATCTTGATTTCTTTTGGCCCTCATTACCTAACTCATGTCCTCCTCGCCCTGATCATCTCTTTCGCTCATACCAAGCTTAAAAACATCGCAAAATTGTTGAGTTATGTATGCCTCGGATAGATCCTAACCGTGGTCTTTTTCCTACTGATTCCATACCTCTTTTATCAATTACTTCTAATTCTACTAATCAAACTTCTACTGTTTCATCGCAACCTATTGAGAATCCTCCCATAGAACTTGTGAAGGAATCTGTGGTCATTCCTCCTAGTTCTCAACATATGGTAAGCAAAGCTAAACGTAACAAATCTACTAATGAACTTCATAAGAAGCATAGAGATAATGCTAGAACCCATGCATCTGCTATTCAAAACTCCTTACCTTCTTTTGATCAACCAATGCCTGATATGTCAAAAGAATTCAATATTCATAATGATGTTAAGATGAATGAGTATGATGATCTTATTGCATCTTAGAACCCATTTCAATCAACCTTGATGAGGAGGACACTCTCGATGATCCTATTGATCTTAGTGATGAATATGAGACCATTGATTTTGATATTGATCTACCTCATATGCTTTCAACTTAGTTAACAATTACACCTAGTATCGAGCATTGTGATTCTCAAGAGGATCCTTGTTTTGAACTAGATATCATTCCTACTGTATTGGATATAGTCCCTCTTGTGAGTTGTCCACCTTCCATCAATAACATAAACCAAGATGGGGAGGGTCATCAATGTGCTTGATTGGCTTATCTTTTATGGTATCCCTTTTCTGTGTTTCCATGTTGTAATGTGCTTCTCCCCTAATGTATTTGCTAAATGTTTGTTAGACTCTTTTATATGACCCTTGTTACTTTGTTGGTGCAAGGTGATAAAGGAATCAAACCTATCGTACAATTCTTCTATATGTATCTTTATTCTTCTATATGTTGTTTCATGTAATGTTGTACTTGTGCTATCGTTTGTAACTATTTTCCTTGTGTAGTCTACTTGGATCTGTGACATGGTAGCACTAATTTTTTTTTGGTCTCTAGGTTGTGGTCCAAAAAGATTCTTCTTTGTAACTCTTAAGTTTCTTTCCTCCATTGTGATTGTAGTTCTACTTTCTTTGGGGAATGATGTCAATTCATTTGCAATAATATCATATTTCTATATACATGTTATCTTATGATCATACTGACCCCACAGTAGGTAGATCCCTTTTGTGCTCTTGTGTATTTTTATGTTTTGTTTCCCTTGAGTTGTCTTTGTTTGGGGGCATCTCGTAGTGGAAACATAATCTATGGAGTTGTTTATGTTTTTTTTAAAACCATTGCTCCTGTTAAAGTGTTAGAAATGAATTTAACATGGGGGCATACACTCTACTCATTTTTTGCACACACACACGTTCAAAATAGTTTTCACGCACTTAAGACTTTTTCCCTTTATGGATTAAAAAAATGAATCCTTAAAGCATCGACATTTTACCTTTTAGGATCTCTTGATCCCTCAAGTTTAAATTTACACAGATCTCTTGATCCCACCAGTTTTTAATTTACAATGTTTTTTATCCCTTTAAGAATGGATCTCCTTGATGGGTTGAATAGTGAGTAGCCACATTCACTAGACAGTTCAACTCCATCTTTTCAGTTACGCTTTTGTGTGATTCACAATGGGACATAAGTTCTCATTGGGCAAGATAATCACACCCCCCCTCTCTTTCTCTCTTTAACTAGGTGATGTCTCTCTTATCATAATCTTAGGGTTGATAAAGACTTAAGTCCCTTGGGGGCTTGAGGATTTCTTTGTCCCTTTTGACTCCAATAAGATTGTATGTTCTGTATGTTCTCCTTTACCAAGAGTTTGTGTTGAGCTCATACTCTTGCTAAAGTGGGGGCTAAATGTATAGTCAGAAAATGGAAGCAATTCCATGATAGACTAGTTTAGGCTTCCAAGTAAGTGGTTTGGGGTCATGACAAGCACCTTGAATGGGTTCCTGGTCTAGACCTGACTTTCTCCCTGTTTTGCCCCATTTTCCATTTCTTTCCAACCTAATTTCTGCATTTTGGATTGCAGACCTGAGATCTTGGACCTCAAGGTCAGGGTTGACCTTTTTGGTCTATGTCAACCTTGACCTTGACCTAGGTCAAATTCAACCTCGACCTTGACCCAGGGTTCATATCCTGGGGTCCCACAGTTTCCAGATGTCGGTCTTTGCAAAATTTGTTTCCCGCTTTCGGGTCGGTTGTTTCGGGTTCCGAAGCGTCGATTCCTAAATTATATTTAATAGAGGTCCTCTCCTAAGGGTAAAGGCTTTAATTGGAATTTAATTATCCTATGTCAGCATCCTTAGAGGATTGTGCCCTAGTTTCATATAAAAGGGAGCTTTCTCCTCTCATTTTCTCTAAGTCTTCTAATCGTGATCAAGCATTCTCAAACTATCATCAAGTACAATTCCAGCAAGCTAAGGAGAAGGAATTCAAGTAAGCATTCATCCATCCTCAAGCATTCTAGCATCCATTTTCATGAAGGAGATCCATTGGAGGCCATTGAAGGAATCAAGCTACATAGTTCCCTTTTGGTGATCTCTCCATCCACCTTCCTCCAAGCCTCTTCCAAATCAATAAACCATTCAAGACTTGGTGTCGGAGATCTACAAGCAAGAGATTGAAGACATCCTACATTCTACATTCCACATTTTGATGTATACTTGTGGATCCATGGATTTGAATCCACCACAAGAGCTTTTTATAAGCAAGGTGAATTTATGCATTTACTTTGTTTACTTCTGCAATTTCAATTACATATATTTAAGGTTAATTCCAAAACCTGGGTTTGACTAAGGCAAACCCCTCCCCCCCAAAAAACAAACCTCTTTTTCTTGTAGGTACAAGTTCGAGACTGTGGATTTGGACTCAAATCTAGATACCCTTTTCGGCTTTCTTTTGGGCTCCGTGAACAGATTTTTTGTCGATGTTGTGCAGGTTAGGGTCGACATTATTGAGTCAGGGGTGACATTTGTGGGTCAAGGTCGACCTTTTTCATAAGACGGTGTTGGATCATAAAAATATTTCTGGGTTTTGTTCATCTCTGCGTTCCGCTTCCGGATCATACTTCATATTTTCCAGAAATAGTCTACAGCCCTCAGAAAATAGCATTCTTTGATCTACAATACTTTAAGGTTGGTTCTTCTTCTCATCCTTTTCAATTATTATAATATAACATATCTATATAATCAATTAACAGAATTTAAGATCTTCTTCTTTACTCTCATTTCCAAATGGTTGATTCATTTGTGCATTAATCCCTCTTTTGGGTTGATCAACTTGGATCTTGCATTTGTGCATTTGGGGATAAAGGTGGAACATCTTATCTTCCTCATAATCATATTTCAATACAATTACAATTTAAATGCAAAGGTTATGGAAATACACAATCAAACCCTAATAAAACTAAATAAACAAAAAATTTATTCCTTTACAATATGTGTGTGTGTGTGTGTGTGTGTGTATAAAGAATATATATATAAACATATAAATATATGTATATATATAAGAGAGAATGTTTATGAATTATTTATATTCTTTATATATATATATATATACATACTATATGTTACTATATGTGTGTGTGTGTGTATAAACATATAAATATATGTATATATATAAGAGAGAATGTTTATGAATTATTTATATTTTATATATATATATATATATATATATGTGTTACTATATATACTCTTATATATATATATATATATATATAAGTGTGTATCTGTAAAGGTATATATAGAGTACTTCGTAAATCTAAAAGAGCTGGGAATTCTAAACTTGCGCATGTAGTGGTGCCTATAATACATTACTTCCAAGCAAGTTTAGAACAGAGAGTGTGTGTGTGTGTGTGTGTGTGTGTGTCCAAGTGGATGAATAAATATATATATATATATGTATTTATCTATATATTTATATCTATATTGATATATATCTAAGTATACGAAATATGAATGTAAGAATGAAGATGTATGTGTGAGCATTATGTGCTAGTATATGAGTGAATCGATGAAAATGATAGTTCCAGTGTACGCAAGAGGGGAGAATCGAGAGTCAGAATATGTATAAAATATGAACATATATACATACCTACATACATACATACTTACATATATATGTACAGAATTTCATATGTACATACTTACATACACACCTGCATATTTATACATATATTGAAGCATAGATGTTTCCAAATCTTTAAGATCGAGCATGGTGTTATGTTAGAGGGATTGTAGATTGTGCTTGTATTGCTTATGAAGATAAATCTAAGGTAAGGTGATGCCATCTACTCCTGAGTTGGTCAATTGATCTGCTATTACATTTCCTTCGTGATAGATGTGATTCATAGTTGTCTTTTTGAATGATTGGCTTAAGGTTAGAGCCTGTGAGAGGAGGGAATTTAGTTTCCAGTTCGAGGTGTTACCTTTCCTTAAGGCATTTATAATAATTGCAAATTCCTCCTCAATTTCCAAATATTCAAGCCCTAAGTTTTTGCGTAGTTGGAGACCTCTCACTAGAGCTGTCATTTCAACCCAATTGTTAGTCTCATATCCAATGTGGGCAGCCAAAGTTGCAATTTCTGAGCCCTTGCTGTCATGAATACTGCATCCAATTCCTGCCTCTCCAAGGTTACCTCAAGATGCTCCATCAAAGTTAAGTTTAAACCATCCATCTGAAGGTAAAGAACATTTAGATTCTCTGTGTTTTAGTTCCTTCTTAGGGTTTCCTACACCAATAAAGGGTGGTAGAGCCAGACCTATCCATTTTCCATGTGTCTTTTCATCCCAATGACTCATGAAGAGAACAGTCTTCTAAAGTTTGGCTACTTTAGAGTTGATAATTTCAATGATGGCAGCTTCAATTTTGTTAATAATTTATTTATGATCCAATTTATCATCCTTAAAGATTCTCTTGTTTCTCTCTTTCCATATTTCCCAAATGAGAATTAAGGGGGCCACAATTCATATATTTGTATAAATACTTCCTATTTTAATAGTAGGCCACCCTTGGAGCATAGCCAAGAGGGAATTGGGGAAGGCAAAGAGCCATCCTAAATTATTAGAGAGTCATTTCCAACAATGATTACTATAGGGGCAATTAAGGAATAAGTGCTCTATGTCTTCTTCCTATTTTTCACAAAGATAACATCTACTAGGTCCTGAGAACCCCGTTCTTTTGAATCTGTCTGTCGTAAGGTTCTATAGCTAAGGGCGAGCTTAGAGTGAAAGCTAGCTTTGGGGAGACAATTTTTTTTCCAGCAGAGGTTAATGGGAATGTCAATTTTAGGTCTATTGTATTGTTTGTTGATAAGGTTGTATCCATCTCTTGTGTTGTATTCTCCATTTTTTGAACCATCCCAAACGAGCCTGTCCTTACCATAATTTAGAGTGATCTTCCTCTTTTTAAGAATCTCTATAAGGGACTTGTCCTCTTCAGGTGAGATACCTGTTTCCTCGAATGATTTCCATATCCATTCATCCTCATTAAAGGAGATATAATTTCTGAAGTGGGAACCCATCCTTGCTTCAAGACATTCTTTAAGATATGGATTGTTTAGTTCTTTCTCCAGAATGTCATATCCACTTCCTAGGAGTCTGACTAGAAAAGGGCGTCATCACCATTGCCAAGGTTCCAAGTTAGCTTTTTCATAATTTAATGTTTCAGTATTCCAGCATAAAGTTCCAGATGATGGAACCCTTAGGGGGGTTTCTTTCTCTGAAGATATTGATGGGGGAATTGTCAGATAAATATTTTGAGGTCAAAATCTTGGCCCATTTGGAATCTGAGTTCCTATACATTCTCCAAATAAGCTTGGCCCCCAAGGCTTTCCCTTGGTTGGTAGTGCTTTTTAAGCCAACACCCCCCTCATCCTTTGGACGACAGACTTTGTCCTAAGAGATCAAGGGGATCTTGTTCTTCTCTCCACTATCTTGCCAGAAAAAAGTCCTGAGATGCTTATTCAATTCCTTTTGTTTGTTTACCGGGAGATGAATACATGAAATTTGGTAGGTTGGCATAGCTGCTAGCATAGATCGGACCTGGTAGCTCTCCCAGCAGAAGAGAGTCATCTACCTTTCCAGGTAAGCATTTTTTTTTTTTTTTGTCTATTGTAGGGTTCCCTAATGTTATGGATCTGCTACCTTTTTCTAGGGGAAGGCCCAAGTATTTACAGGGGAGCACACCTTTTTTAAATTTAAGTATACGACATATATCAGCTTCTGTTGAGATGTCTGTGTTAAAGAAGAAAAATTCTAATTTATTCTGGTTGATTTCTTGACCAGAGGCCGGGGAGTAGGTTTCTAGGATGCTCACAAAGGATCTTGCCTCCGTTCTACTGCTTTCACCATACAACATCATGTGATCTACAAATTTTTTGTGGGTAGTAGGTTCTAGGTCATTTGTAATAGCTATCCTTTTATATAACCCGCCTCTCTGACCTTAGTTATAGTGTGCCCTAAGGCTTCAGCCATGATAATAAATAAAAAAGGGGATATTGGGTTTCCCTGCCTCAATCCTCTAGAGATTCTTAAAAAACCTTCTGGAGACCCATTGATTAGGATCAAGATCATTGGGGTGGAGATGCATTCAAAAATTAGGTTGATCCAGCACTTGGCAAACCCAAAAGTCTCTAGGCATTTGCAAAGAAATCTCTAGTCTACCTTATCATAATATTTTTGAATATCTATCTTGATAAGCATACTAGGGTTTTTTCTCGTTTGGACAGAGTGAATGGTTTCATTAGCTATGATAACTCCATCAAAAATAGATCTTCCTTGAACAATGCTAGTCTGTTCCTCACTTATGATTAGAGGAAGGAGATTTTGGAGTCTTAGGTTAAGGGTCTTCATAAGTAATTTGTATAACGTATTGCAGAGAGGAATTGGTCTAAAGTCACTTGGGCTTTCTGGTTTTTCTTTTTTGGGAATGAGAGTGATGAAGGTGTTGTTGACTTCTCTAAGTATTTGGCCTGAGTTTGTGACCCCTTCTAGATCCTCCATGATCTCTTTCCCCATGAAGTTCCAGCATTTCTAAAAGAAGATGGCTGAGAATCCATCAGGGCCAAGAGAATTTATCTGGATTCATTTGCCAAAGTGCTACTTTGACCTCATCATACGAAAAAAAATTCAGTAAGCATTTTGTTGTGTTGTTTAGTAATGACTCTAGGTATATTCTTAAGTAGTTTTGTTTGTTTATTCAAATCAAAGCTCTCAAAGTTATTGGAGATATTGTTAAAGTATTGAACTATTTCACATGCAATCATTTTGGGATCATCAATCTTTTGTCTTGATGCATCATTAATGCTTGAGATTCTGTTAATGCATCTTCTCTGTTTTGTGATGTTGTGAAAATATTGTGTGTTTCTATCACCAGCTTCTAGCCAAGACTCTCTTGATTTCTGTCTCCAAATAATTTATTCTTTGGCAAGTATGTCCTCATCATAAAAAAGGACTACTTTTTCTTTGAGGTAGAGCTCCTCATCCATACAGGACTAGATAACCTAAGAATTTATCTTTTTTAGTTCTTCTTCTCAATGAAGTTTTGATTCAAAGATGTTGCCAAATTTTTTGCAGTTCCATTCAAGCAGTTTACGCTTGATGATTTTCAGTTCATTAACTATGATGTAGAGCTTCGAACCTTTCAGATTAGGTTCAGTCCACCATTGTTCTATTAAATTCAAGATATTAGGATCTCAGAGCCAAGCTTGTTCAAATTTGAAGGGACATTTCATAGGTTTGGATTCCATGAGGATACTTAGTTTTACCCAGAAGTGATCAAAGCCAGATATAGGTAGGATATTAGCTGAGAAGGTGTGATTGTAATTAGATAGGCTACCTCTAAGAAAGAATCTATATGTTTTTTCCGCAATCTTACAAAAACCTTTCCTTCTATTGTTCCAAGTAAAGGAGTTATCCTCATTGGGAATTTCAAGGAGAGATAACCTCTCTTTCCAGTTGATGAAATCATAAGCAGCCCGCAGAAGTGTGCCAATGCCACCTTTCTTATCAGTGGTTTTGGTGATTACATTGAAGTCTCCTCCAACGAAACATAGTTCATTTGGAAGAAGATTAAGGAAAGTCTCAATTTCATTCCATACTATTATTTTATCTCTATTTTTGGTAGGCCCATATACATTTATAATGTTAAATGTTAGGTTATTTCTAAAATTCTTAACTTTTGCGCACATCCAATAATTTCTTGTCCCTAAAATGTTAATTGAGAGGCAACAATGATCCCAAATAATTTCCAAACCACCTGAGGCCCCAATAGCAGGGGAGTCCTCAAGATCTCTAAATCCTAACCTTTTTTTAAAATTCAGCATATTTGTCTTGTCCATTTTAGTTTCCTGAATTAAAATACTATCAGATTAAGAATTTTTTATGCACAGCGAAGAATAATTTGCTACATGTTAGGGGCATTCATGCCCCTAACATTCCATTTTATGATATGCATGGCTGCTTGGGAAGGCACTTCCCCTTCCCTGCATTCAGAAGTGATGTAATTTTCATTTGTCTTGTTGCTTCTCTAGCCAGAGTTCTAAGCTCAGAGTTTGGTTTTCTGCCCCTTTTCTTAGATATCTTTGCACAATCAGGTGAGCATTGACTATCTTTATTAACAGCAATGCCAAGAGATTCTGGATCAGCAGTTTCCAGATTTTCAAGATTAACCAATCTTCTAGTGCATCTTCTTCAGGTTCTGTAGAAATACTCCCCTTTATGAGGAGCGAAGGTCCAATTCCTCTTTGTCACAAATCTCATCCAAAAAATAGTCCATAATTTCATTAGTTAGGGATTCTCCCATGTAATTAGCTATGGTTTCCACATCTTCAAGACTTTTGTCCTTATTGTTGGTGTCAATACCCTAAATTACATTATCAAAGATTAGGTCCTTTGAGAGCAAATTTGATTGGTTTACCAAAACCTCAATTTTTGTAAAGATAGAGCAGTTTGGTTGAGGGATCAATTTAGAATGAGGGGGGCCTATGTCAATAGGAATTTCGGTGATAGGGGCCTGTATTATTTTTGCTGGGTGAGAAGGACTCTTTAACATGGTAGGGGGGTTAAGACGGCTAATAGAGGGAGAGGGTTTCAGGGCCTCAGGTGATGCAACACAATGGATAGACATATTAAGTGAAAATGGTTGATCAATAAGATCAAGAGGGGTTTTACATATTTCTGTAGCTGGGGGATTGGAAACAGAGGTCAAATTGGGAGAGGAGTGGTGCTAATAAGGAGAAACCAAGAAACCTCCAATGTCCTCAGAAAAAGTGATATTAAGCTTATGCAGATTGATAAGGCTCAGTTTGCATACATTATTAGGCATAGAACCATCAACCCCGATCATCCCATCTAGCTCATCTGTATCTAGGTTGGCATAAGAAATTATTGGGTTGATTTTGTGACTGGAGATCTTGCCCTTAATAATAACTGGTTTAAGAGTTTTTGTATTGATATTCACTCTAACAATAATTGCCTTTTCAAAATACAAAAATTTCGCATCTACAAACCCTATGAATTTACCATATAGATTTCCAATTTTCCTCAGAAGTTCATCATTCAGGAATTCAACTAGCATATATTTAAGTAGGATGATTCTTTTGACTAAAAAATCATTCAAATTGAGAGGATAAAAAAAGGAACCCAATCTAGCACTGTAAAATTGATATTTTTGTAACTAGGGCATCCTTCCCAGAGCAATTTTACTTTAAATTCTATATTGCTGCATATTATGCAAATGAAATTCTCAGGAAGGATAACCGTACTTACCTACTTACTCATCTTTTGTTCAAGCCATAGTGCAATATTTTTAGCGGAAGAACCAACGTCGTTCCATCTACAGATCACACCATACGATGCACAAATTTCTTGTGTTTTTTCCATTAAGCCGTCGAAGATCACTAGGGGAATCACATCCTCATCAGGGGAACTGTTGATGTTAGGCACAATTATGTGGTGAGGAGGAGTATAGGTTGCATTAGAAGGCAGCGTCAAGGGTGGAGAGTCATGAGAGAGATGAGTGAGCTTGTTTGTCTGCAGTAGGGTTTTAAACAGATTCCTGCAATGTGGTGGGGAATAAGGCGTTCAAGGAGGGGAAATGATTTTTGAGAGTTTAGAGGATTGTCTAGGTTGAATGGAGGGACGAGGATGCCAAACCCTAGAGGGTTTATGCAAATTTGCATTAGTTCCTTATGGGGAGGGGATTATTTTAGATGATTTTGTTCAGAGTCCAGAGGGAGAAGGAAAGAGAAGCTATTATTAATGGGTAATGAGAAGGAAAGATTTCTGGGGCGAGGGTTTGAAATAGATTTTTTATGCTGACGGGCCTGTTTGGCACTTTGAAATTGAGTAGGGATCCATGGATCTGCCAAAATTGGAAGGCGTCTTTCCCTTGAAAAAACCCTAGAGGGAGCCCTAGGGGAAAAGAACGCAAAGATATCCTTGAGCTTGCAAGAATGAGGTAGAAGGTCATTATGACCTGAAGAGACCAAGGTCGAAGAGGAGAGAAAGCCTTTCTGTGCATATTTTGTCTTTGAAAAAAAGCACATTTGAGAATCCAATGATTCGATTGAGCAGAAGCGAAAGTTCAGATGCAAGAGCAGAGCCATTTTCTTTATTTTTATCAAATTTTTTTTTTTTTTTAAATTAATATTTTTTATTTTTTTTATATACAATATTAAAATATATGATTTAATCTTTTGTATATATTGAAGTATAAGTTTTTTACTATATATATATATATATTAAAATGCAAGTTTTTGAATATAATGTGATTTATATTTTTTATTTGAATAAGATATTATTAACAGTTGATAATTGTTTTTGTTTCAAAAGTTTAAATTTTTTTGATTACTGGTAAAAATAGGTTTCAGGGGGACCTGAAACCCCATACAGACATTCCAAAAAAGCAATAGTAATTAAGACCGCTAGACTAGAGTAGGGCTGGACACCAGCCCATAGAACCCAGAACCAACACAAAAAACTAGAAACAAAAAATCAGAAACCAGCTAAACCACCCAGCAACCAAAAACCAAAAAACAAACTAGCACAAAAGCAGGGGAACATCAGGACCTAGGAAAACTCCAAAAGAGTTCCCTCCTCCTCCTTCTTTGCCTCAGACACCGTCTTGAGAGAAGCATTAAATTCTGAGAGTTCCAGGATCATGTCTTGAATTTTCTTATGTTTAGCAGATCGAGTGTGCTTGCCTAGACCAACATCATCCTCTTCTTCTTTGTCATCCTCGATCTTCATAGTCGGAGACCCAACATCCAGCTCTATCTTGATGGTATTGAAGCACTCCATCATAGAACCCATGAAAAGGTTATTATCCTTCATGTGCTTCTTCAGAGTGTTCTCCAGGATTTCCATTCTGTCCTGCAGATCCTTCATGTTATTCTCCTCCTCTTTATCCTTTCGGCCATCAATCCCCACCGACCCAATATCAAAATTTCCCTGAAGAAGATCAACTTTAGCAGAGAGGGATCAGAAACTAAGATTAAGGCTTTTTATTTCCTTGAAGACCCATTTCATAAAGTGGAACGAATACATCAACATCACCTTCATAGTTTGGAGGACATCGAAAGGGGGTTCAATCTTATCATCCATGTCATCTTGAAGGAGTTGAACATTTCATTTCTGCATATCAAGCATTCTCACGAAGGGAATATTCCTAGAGCTGGAAGGAAAATTACCCTTGTCATCGGTTTCCAATCCTAGAGTCTCATTATCCCCCTTCCTCTCCTACTGCACCTCCATGACCACTTCAAGCTTTAGTGAGATAGGAACATCATGTTCCTCAAAGCTAGCATAATTGACTAAAATAGGAGCCTTCTGACCCACCATATCCCCATCTTTATCTTCAAGGTCATCACCTTTAGTCTTGGCTTCATGGACAAACACATTCTTCTCCTCTTCATCACCAAAATCGCTTGTCGAAACTGAAAGGGACTCCTTTATTTCCTCATTAGACTGGGTGTGGGGGACATAATCAGTATCTGCATAGCCATCAGCACTTTTTCCTTTAGAATCTGTATCTATTCCATCCTTCTTATCAAATTTTAATTTTTTTCCCACTGTCAACTCTGCTTTATCCTCACCTTCTTGAATCTGTTTTCCCAAAGTCTTAGCAGAACCAGAGTCTCTAGGCAAAAGGATAAGAGGGCTACTAGCAGCAACTTTCTTAATATGTTCAACAATTAACAGAAAAATACCCTCATGCAAAATGGGCTTACTCTCTTTCTACTTATGATCAATTATACTATGGCGAAGGGATTGCAATAGATAAAATGGGATGGAAACCCTAACCTTATGTCTGAAATGACAAAGCAGCACAAAAATAGTAGGAGTGAACCCTTTTATACCTACCATCCAGGGTGATATTCTCCATGACAATAGTGAGCACCTTCGCCCAGATCTCCTTGATAGTGTCCACATCATAACAGCCACCAGAGTCCTTCACCAATCTCTCAGCTTCCACCTTGTCCTTAGGGAAGTGAAGAATGGCCTTTTGGGAGCTCTTCTTATCTCTATAAAACTTCATACCTTTGGTATTCAACCTAGACACCTCCGCTATAAGATCTTCGGTAATTTTTACAGTCATTCCCCCAATAGTCATGGTACCATCATTCCAGCCCTCAACAAAATCCTTCATGACCTCATCTCTAAATCCATGTAGGTGCTCCATGTACATAATGAGCCCACCCTTTGTGAGCTTATCCCAGACCTCAGTCTTTTTCTTCCATTTTTTGCAATTATATAGCTCCCTGCGATTAAGACCTCCACCTGTGCTTCCCTCAGAGAACAAAATCTCAACAGAAATGGTGGAAAAAACACAGAGATAGGACACAATGGCAGAATTCAAATTGATCACAATGCAAATATACGTTTGTCTACACTTAGCCACCTCCGAAAAGACGATACTTTTTGTAACCCTATTAACTGCTTTATTTAAGTTGCGTCTTTTCATCAAAGTTTTTTAAGATATAAAAAATATGCTCTTTTTTTGTGAGTCATATCAAATGCCAACTTGGCCTTCAAATTGACAGTCAAATCACTTCCACCATGCCAAGGACAGCCCTGACTATGATGTTGGCCAACGCATCAGCAGTACAATTAGCCTCCTTGAAGTTATGAGAAATAATGACATGCTTGAAGGAATTAATTATTATTTGAACCTCTTCAATAATAGCCTTAATAGACCCTAATGGCTTATTCACCCCTTTAATGTTGTTTAAAATGTTGATAGAGTCACCTTCAATCCACATGTTTGAAGGCATGTCCTCTTTAATTATATTTAAAGTTTGAAGTAGAGCCATAGCCTCCGCCACGTGATTGGTCTGGATGCCAATAGGGAATGCCATGGAAGCAAGATAGATGGTCTTGTGATTCCAAATAATCCCACAACATCCGGCTGGTCCCGGATTACCCTTCATCGTACCATCAAAATTGGCTTTGATCTAGCCAGGAGGGGGGAAGCCAAATGGCATTCTCCCGCTAGGATGAGATTTAACTTTGGTGCCAGCAGTATTGTCTCCAACAAAAAAATCCAGCTTCACTCCATTCATGATATTACAGTTCTCCTTGATGCTTCTCTTAATTTTTTCAGCAATCACCACTAGAGGAAGGGTAGTGTCTCTAAACACTTTGTCATTGCGTTCTTTCCATAGTTTCCAGATAACATGGGGGGAAATAATATTCCACAACAACCTGTCCATAGGAACCTCAACATTTCTTGGACACTGAGTGAAGAAATTCTCCATATTATTCAGGAAAACCTAACATATCTTCCAGCATTGCAAAGTGAGGCACCAAACTTCCCAAGAGTACCGACAGTCAAAAGTTATATGGTAAACTGAATCCTCAGCATTCTTACACAGGAAACATCTATTAGGAAGAATCATGCCTCTCTTTTGGAGATTATCAATAGTAAGAATCTTATTCTGCAAAACCAACAAATAAAAAATATTAATTTTAGGAATTAATCGTTTATTCCAAACCTGGGCCCAAAAGGGAGGAGGGTCCGGAGGCTTCAACAAAATTGTAGAGACAGAAGCAATAGAGAAGACTCCAGAAGGGAGCATCCTCCATATCATATCGTCCTCCATGGTAGAGTCCACTTTCCAAACATTCAGATCCAACATCAAAGGATTAAGAAAAAAAAATCAAATACAGAAAGATCAACCCAAGACTGGCACCTCCAGTAATATTTGACCCACAGACCGGATATCTCTAAGAAAATATCAATAAAAGGCTGGAGGGAAGGAATAGAGTTCAGAGGATAATATTTAAGCCAGCAATCTTCCCATAATTTAATTCTCCTGCCAGTACCCAAAATCCACTTAGCACCCTTGAATGTCGTCTCCTTTGCTTGCTGAATAAAATTCCAAATAAAAGAGCCCTGCACCTTCACATCAGACAACATAAAATCTGATATATGAGGGAAGGAGAAGAGATATTTTTTGTGAATAATTTCACTCCACTCTTTTTTTCTCACCAAAGATTCTCCAGATCTACTTAGCCAGGAGAGCCCGATTGGTAACTCTTAAAGGGCGGACCCCCAAGCCTCCCCACTTCTTTAGAGTGCAAACCTTGTCCCAGGAAACTAAGACCAATCTCCTTTTTTCTTCTACCCCTGTCCAAAGAAAATTTCTCTGAATCTTCTTGATGATATCTTCAAATTTACTAGGGATTTTAAATAGACTAAGGGCATAGATAGGGAGACTCTGTAGAGAAGCCTTCAGGAGTTGAATTTTTCCTGCTTGACTTAATAGAGCTCCCTTCCAGCCAGTTAATTTCCTATTGAATCTATTCACAATACCAGCCCAAAAATAATCGAGAGGTTTTAAGCCCAAGGGTAGACCAAGGTAGGTGGCAAGAAAAACACCAATTTTACACCCGAGAATTTTGGAAGTTCTATGTTGTATTTCCTATGGTGTGCTAATAAAAAATAGAGAGCTCTTATTCCAATTAACAATTTGACTTGTAGCATGAGAATAAATAGAAAGAGCCCTTTTAATCATTCTGGCCTCCTGGATGGTAAAAGAGCCCATAATAACAGTGTCATCCATAAATTACTCATGGGAGCATGGCCTAAAAGAAGATGATAGAATGAGGCCCTTAAAAGATCCATTTGTCACCAGTCTCTGTAAATAGCGACCGAGACCCTCGACCAGAATGGAGAAGAGAATAGGGGACAGGGGATCATCTTAACAGAGCCCCCTAGAAGGATTTAAGAATCTAGAAGAAGATTCATTCACAATAATGGCAACCAAAGAAGTACTAATGAGCTGGAAAACCAACTGCAAGAATTTATCACAAGAACCAAAGGATCAAAGAATCATGATAAAAAAATCCCAATCCACCCAGTCATAAGCCTTTGAGAGATTGAGTTTCAACAAGGAACCATAGTTATTAGAGGAGTGGGTAGAATGAATGACCTCATGCACCTTCATAATGGAATCAAGAATTTTCCTGCCAAGAACAAAACCACTCTACTGGGGGGAGATGATATCGGGGAGGATAGCCAGCATTCTAAGAGTGAGAACCTTGGAAAAAAATTTGTAGACCGAGTTACATAAACAAACCGGCCTAACGGAATCCACAGAATCAGTGCCAAGTTTTTTGGGAGTCAGGGCAATGAAATTAGCATTAATTTCTTTAAGTATAGTTCTTGACCCAAAGAATTCTTTAACAGCGTTACAAATTTCCTGGCCCATGATGTGCCAAAATTTATGAAAAAAGAACAGAGGAAACCCATCCGGGCCTGGGGACTTATCACCCTCAAAAGAGAAAAAAAGAAAGCTTGATTTCCTCTGAGGAGGGGATAGCAATCAGCTTCTTATTAGTGACATCATCAAGAATGGAGGGAATAGAATCAAGAAGCAAGACTTGGTTATCCAAGGAAAGCAAAAAATCTTTAGATAAGAGGGAAGAAAAAAAGTCCACCATAGTCAAAGAAATTTCCTTATCATTACTTACCACATGGGAATCCAGCCTGAATCTGGAAATTCTATTGGAAGCTCTGTGAACTTAGAAGCTGACATATGGAAGAACCTAGTGTTCTTATCCCCAGCTTTCAGCCATAGCGATCTTGACCTTTGTCTCCAGTACGCTTCCTCTTTAGATATGATATTATGAGTTTTGGCCAAAAGAGTCTCCTCCCTATCCTTAAGATCTTGAGACATGCCTATCTGCTAGATAGCATCCTAAATAACAACAAGCTCCTTTTTCAGATCAAGCTTAGTTTTGAAGATGTCACCGAACACTTCCTTACTCCAAGATTTAATATTTTTTCTAATATGCTGGAGTTTCTTAGACACACTAAACATAGAAGTGCCCTGAATGTTAACATTCCACCAATCTCTGATTCTCTGCTCAATCTTTGGGTGATCGATCCACATTTTCTTAAATATAAAGGGGAAGTTTCCCTTAACCTTCATCAGATCAGACACAAAGAAGATGGTGGTACCCTAAATTTTGAGAATTTAGAAGTCCTAATCCATTATCAAGAAGCAATTTTTTCCATAATAAAAAAAATTAAGGAAGGAAGCTTTATGACACAAATAAATAGAATTAACTAATCGAAGCCTTCAGAAAATGCTGAAATTTCAACCTACTACAAATATGATGCCGACAGAGGCTGAAGATCGTCAAATTTTAAAAATCTAAAACCGACCCAGTTCAGGAAATCAAATTTCCTATCTCTAGCCAAAATCTTAGCTTTTCACAATGTGTTTTGGATTTTTGACCAAAGCCAAATCCGAAAGTTAGGTAGTTATTTTTTAGTTAGTTTATTATTTTTTCAAAATATTTTGTAATAAGGGTTGTGTCTT
>JAGRRI010011724.1:0-15518 GCA_018584345.1 Thuja plicata
CTATTTTCTATATGCATGGTATGTGGTTGCAATATCTCTGTTAAAGTAGTTAACGAATCTGAAATTGTAAGGGTTTAAAAGAATTTGCATAATACTTTCCTATAGAGATTAGCGTAGGAAGCTATTTTCGCACCTGACTTTCCCTACATAGAGTACACTCATCTTGTGGGTTTGACTCCCACTATGGTTTTCGCTTAAGTAGGTTTCCTTAAGAACACATCTTGGTGTTTTGTGTTGTATGTTGTGGATCTTGTATTTAGTGTTTATCTTTTAGATCTAGATGGACATAGTGGAATTAAAGTTATAAGGTGTTTCCAACTGATTCACCCCCGTCTCAATTGTACTTGCCTCCTTTTGAACATAACAAATACTCTTGATGATGATGATTCTAGTGTTTCTAATGCAAATGATGATGTTTTTTCTAGTGATTTTGATGACATGTATGAGCTTATTGATGTTAATCATGATTTACCAACTAGATTTTCAAAAAAAATATCTCTTAATCCTTGTGAAAACCAAAGTGACTCATCCTTATAGCATGGTCATTGTTTGGAACTAGCTATTGTTCCATCTACCGTACTTGACATTGCTCCTCTTTCCTATTACCCACCTTCCCTAAACACTATAGACTGAGATGGGGAGGAACAATATGTTTGATTAGCTTGTCTTGTAAAATCAATTTTATTATATAAATTCCTATTGTGATGTGCTTCGCCTATGATATGTTTCTTGTTATATGTTTTATTTAGATTTTTTTAGAAGACCCTTGTTCCTCCGTTGGCGCAAGGTGATAAAGGAATTGATATATTGTGATGTTTCTCTATTTGTAGCTCATCTCTTCTATATTTCATATACATGTTATGTTATACATGTGATATTGTTTATAAGTGTTCCTTTGTGATGTCTAATCCGGGATGATGCAAAATGGTAGCTACCTATTCTTTTTGGGCTCTGTGATGCCAACCCAAATAGCCTCTTCTTCGTATATATTACATGTAATTCTTCCATTGTGCTTGTAGTTATAATACCTTTGGGGAATGATGAAATTTCTTTTTGATATAATTATGATATGCATGATTCATCATATGATCATACTAGCCTTTGAGTTAGTAGATCCCTTCGTGCTCTCTTTGTTTATGTGTTCATTTCCCTTGGTTTGTCCTTTCTTAGGGGCAGCTCATAGCGGAAATGTTTCTTGTGGGTGCATGTATGCTCTATTAAATCCATTGCTCCCATTAAGGTGTTTTCAATTATTTTTTAATGTGGGGGCAAACACTCCACTCCTTGTTTCACATTTGTACACACAAACAATAATTTAATGCAATCTCTTTTGACAGATGGGTAGGGCAACAATGCTTTCCTTGCGTTCATGATATTTACATTATCAGGCCCCTGGGAATTATTCAACGGATCCTTAGAATGATCCTCCTTTCCTAGATCCCTTCATAGATAATGTTTTCCTTGAGGACTCATTTTCTTTGTTTTGATGGGTTGATTAGAATAACACGCCTTTCTAGACTATGAATGACATCTTTTGTAGTTCTTTATCTTTGCATGATCCATAGTAAGGTAATATATTACTAGGCTAGTGGTCATACCTCTCTCTCTTCTTCTTTCTCCTCTCTTTTAGGTGATGTCTCTTTTATATTGATTTTGGATTTGATGAAGACTTAACTCACTTGGTGATGGGGAGAGGCTAGGTTATATCTCAATTCTCGTGGAACAAAAGGCTAACCCAAAAGTTTCTCCTTAATAGGGATCACTATCCCAAGATTGTCTCTAATATGGCCTTGATACAAAATCTAAGACTCCTATAAGGGCCCTTCAAAACACCCTTCCTTCACCCACAACCTCTCACCAAGAATCACAACTCTTCAACTACTCATACCTATTTACCCAATCTCCTTTCAAAAGAGTGATGATTAAAAATATGAGATCTCAACTTATAAATGGATGGAATGGAATCCCATGTTCTTCTTAGGTTCAACATAACCCAACTTGGTCACTCAATCCCTCTAAAATTACTTCGGAACACACAATTCCAATTAGACCTAGTGGACAAGGCCTAATTGCTAGTAGGTCTAGTATTCAAGTCTTTAGGACTTAACTCTACAACTTCCCAAAGGACCCCCTAATTGGATCACCTTTTCTGATTCCATTTAAGGGTTTCTATCAATAACCTACCTCCTAGCTTCTGACTCTCACAACAAGGGAAATGTCCTTCATAGGGCTAATTAGGCTAATAGTCCTAATTAGGGTAGGTTTACAAAGAAACCCTATGCCAATGACTCTTCCCAACACTCTCAATCCTTTAGACACTTAGAGGGACATCCAAAATAAAATAATCCACCTTTAATTTACTCCTATCTTCTCGACCCTTCCTACTTCAACTCAATTTGCAAATACAATCATGCCGAGCACATAGAGATGCTCGCATAGGGCATCGAATCTCTGATATCTCCCTTGCTATTTCTTCCCCAAACCTCTTGAATATTATTTTACATTCTCCTTACTTGGATTTCACCCAGGGCCATTGGATTTCCACTATAAAATCTCAAGTTAGAGAAATTTGAATTAGAAACCCTGGATAAGGGTTAAGCTCTTGACCAGTCTCGACAAATTGCTTGTGGGATATGCCAAAATTCACCAATTTAGATCAGATCAAATTCATTGAAGTCCTAACTCACCCTACAATCATATTATGAAACCAATTCTACAAGATCAATCACCAACCACACATTCCAATCATAAAAACAAGGAAATAAGAAGAAACACTGAGAATTCTTATTAGTTTTGTCAATAATCTTCATCAACCCGTACATCTTTGATCCAAAAGTCTTAAAATATCATTGTCCAACCTTCTCAACCGCCTGCCACATTTTGAAACTTCTTGAACTGTGAGAACATTGTGCAACATTTTGTAAAAAGTTGCTCCAAAGTTACAAAAGTTGCATAGCAACTTTTCAACAACTTTTACATCTTTTACATTGTTTTCCCTATAGATCCTCTAACTCCTCAGAGACCCCCCTAATGACTAAATCAAGTCATTTTACATCCAATAGGGCCAATTATGGCCATTACAATACACTTCAAGCCTTTTTGACCAGTATTACATGTTTTAGCCCATTGGGCCCAAATGTCCTAAAGGTCATTTTGACCCAGTTCTATAGACTCTTTATTTAGGCTTATAAGTTTTCCTTATTACATTGAAGACCCATAGGGTCATATACTCCTCCTAAACCTCTAATCAAAATCAAAAAACAATTATCTTGTAAGGACTAAACCTTAGTGCTCCTACACCATACTCCCTAGGTAGAAGAAATTCAAGTCCCTTGAGTTTGGAGTAGGTAAGGATCAACTCCTAGCTTCTTTAGATCTTCCTCCAGCATCCAAGATGCTTCTGAAGTAGGTTTCCCTTTTCATTAGAGAAGATTCACCTAGTAGGTCTTCTTCCTATTATTTTTTTCTACTCTACCATGCAGGATACCTTCTACCATTGGAATTTGTTTTGATGGCAAATGTGTCCCATCAGGCGTATAGAAATTGGCAAAAAAATGTTTAGTATATTGTTTGACCAGCTTGCCTAGATTTTATAAAAGACACGTATAGTGGTTGGGTTGTTCGCCTCTATTTGCATGTAATTTCACTATGGTAGTCAGGTTGTTCACCCATTTTTCTATTGTATATTTTACTATTATTCGCCACGGATTAAGGAAGGGTGTATTTATTGAGGATCACCATTCACCAAAGGCCCATTGTCCCAAGTGAAAGTTTTATTTGTACTAGGACCCAATTCGCCATGCATCATAAATAATCATGTCCCAAATTCCCACTCTATTCGTCTAGTCAATTACTTAAAATTATGCGGGGTTCACCAAATATTAGTTGTTATCATATGCAATTATCAGCCCCTTCGCCAAAATTGAAAATAAGCATTTGGATATAAGGATAGTTTCAAGAGATTTAGTAGTACACAAATTTAGTTGATTCTGAGCTCACAATTGCGATCGGTAGCGAACCAGAATGACTATGAGTCTGTAGTATCTTATTCAAGTAAAATTTTACTGCAGTCTTAATTTGTTGGAGATGTCACAGTTAAAGTTAAAGAGGAAGATGACTATTGAAGGTGGAGATGTCCAAGAGAGGCCAACGAAATGCATAAATATATCTTCATACTTTGGTGGGGGCAGATACAATGGTGTTGGTCAAAGTGAGGAAGGTACACCATCATAGGAACCTGTACAACTTCAAGGTTCTTAACTTACATAGGAGTCTATTCAAAAAAATGGGGAACCTAATAAATCTGGTGAGGAAGTTGCGGAACCTTATATCTTCAATGAAGATGACCTTGAAGATGAATTTTAACTAAATAGCCAGTACTAGGATTCAAATCGATTGACTTTGGTGATGATGATGGTTCAATTAAAAGTAACAGTAAAGGGAGAGGAAAATCAAAAGAAAAACATGATCGTCAATGGGAGATGTCCAGGAGATTTAAATTTTATTGGGAGGAAAAGTATCCATTCATTGAACCCATGGACAATCCAATTGTAGGTGAGCCGCCAGTGGAATGCAGATGTACGATTTTTAGTTGGAAGTATAAAAAGGAAAAGAGGTTGCAGTTTAAACTAGACACCATAGAGAACATGTTGGTAAGGTTTACGAAACCTCAACTGTAGATGGAAAGGAAATAAAAGTGGTAAGATATAAAACAAAGTAGCAATGTCAACATAAAAGGAATGCTGAGGACTATTATTTTTTCAAAAATTTAAGACGAAGCCTAGTGAAGTTCAAGGTGTTGGAAATGAGTTGAGTAACTGAGAGGGGAGGGGTGAATAAGTTACCACAAAAATAAATCCAAGTCCCTTAGATGTCTTAAACAATTTTTTCACTATTGCTCGATTAACACAGATATTCTACTATTACTCGGTTAACATAGAAAATCTTAAGATATTAACTGTGATTATCTTTAGTAATTAATTGTAGAAACATAAACCATAAATAAAATGAAATGTACATAGATAACACCAATATTTAACGTGGAAACCCAATATGGGAAAAACCACCAATTGCAACTAGTCACTATTTTTCACTCTTCTGAAGTGATCCCTGTTAGGAGCAAACCCTGTTAAAGGTTACAATAACACACTGTTAGGTGTGACCCTATTAAAGGATTTAATCACCCTGTAAGGAGTGGCCTTGTGAGAGGTCTTCAAACACTTCAATGTAGAAATGTCACCTTGTGAGAGGATTTACAAAAGATTGTTAAGTCTACTCTGTTAAGAGATTTTGATCACTGCTACAATTGTTAGAAAGCAACAATGGATTGATCTGTTTTGATAAGCAACTGTCTTTGCTCATTCAGATCTCTATTCTGGATTAATTACTTGATCCTCACTAATAAAAAATTTTGTTGCAGTTCTCTATGTTCTTTCCTCAATCAGAATCCCATCTGATTTTGCCTTCACTCTTCATGTCATAAACATATACACTTTTTTTCCTCACTTCCACTCCAAACTTGACCTTATATATATATATATATATATATATATATATATATATGTATATATATATATGATAAGCCTTGTTAAGTCGGCCTTAATATCCTTCCAAATAAATAATAAAACTCATGTCTATTGGCTGCAAATAACCAATTATCCATAAAATATAAACTATTGTTAGTCGGATGACACTAACTGTTTAACTCATTCAACACTGATATCCTTCAACTCCCGACCAACACTGTAATGCCCAAGTGAACTCGGTTAGAACTGAAAATCACTTTGGTCCTCTTCAATGCCCGAGAGTGCTTGGCATGAACTGACTGTGCTTGGATAGGATTAGACATTTGTGTAAACATCACTATACTTGCGTAAACATCAATGACAATAAACAATTAAATAATTGTCATCAACACAAGGTTCTATTAATGCTATTTTCGCAAAATCAAGTGAAGTAGAAGAACACGGAAAAGATTTTCAATTAAGTAATGTTTTTCATATTTTGAGCAGAGGGCGTCCAATGACAGACTATCCATAAATGAGTGGTTTGTTACACTTTCTTAAATTCCTAACTATCCTATCACTCATTAGTCAATAAATAGTGGATGAGAATGGGCAAGTTGTATTTCCCGGATTGAAATAGAGGATGTACAGAGAAAAATAAAAGAGTCAACCTTAATTGCATTGTCCTTATACGAATTTACGACAATAGCTAATACATCGTGGGTATGCATGCATGTTTATACTATACAGAATAATCTCCGCCAACCACATCTACTAACTATTGCAAAATTGAGGGACAATGCGACATCAAAAATTTTATTTCAATTAGTAAAGAGCCATTTAATTAAATATGGAGCTATGGATGAATTGACAATAGTGAAGAAGTTGATCTTTGTTGGAGCAGATGGAGCTTCAGCAATGCAAGGTCAAAGGAATGGTCTATGCACAAATATGCAGGCTTCTTGTTCACCATATGTTGTTGGCATTAACTGTATGGCCCACAGGATGAATCTTGATTTTAGAGTTGTGAAGAAGTTTCCTTTAGTAAACAAGGTTGAAGATTTAGTAAGAGAGTTGTACTCATATTTTTGTCAAAGTCTCAAACGTTTTAGGGAATTTCAGCACTTTGCTGATGGAATTACCAATGGAAAAAAGCTTCTAAAAGATGTTGATACCAAATGGATCTCTTTGGATGGACCAACGCATCAATTTTTTTTCTGAATATCAATCTTTGATTGGACTTATGTATGAAATTCGTGACAATGTAGAAAATCAGAGATGTGGCAACCTGCTTCGAAGGTTAAGCACTATAGAGACACTTTTGACCTTAGCATCTCTTCTTCCCATGCTAGAAGAAATGATGTTCATTATGAAAAAATCCCAGCAAAGATCCATGTATATTGCAGAATATGATCATTTACGTAAAATGTCATGCCAAGCCCTCGATAATCTCTATCGAAATGACCAAAATTTATCCAATGAAAAATTTCATCACTGGCAGAAACTAACAAATTTGGACAATCCTGATAATTATTTAAAGATCATTGAAAATGGAGATTTATGTGTTTTTGTAAGGGGATTTCAGATACCAATGTACTACAGTGCCCCAAAGAAGCGAGCTATAAGAGTTACAAGGGAAGAGTTTACCAATATTGTCGAGTCTATAGCAGATAATGCAAGGGACATAGCCTATAAATTTTCCTCTGAAATAAGATCCTAATTCCCATATGAACAACTACTTGAGGCCATGGCAATTGTGTTTCCTCAATATTGGCGCTTAAACTCTAAGGAAGATTATCGTAATAGGTTGTTGACTTTGATAAAGGAATTTTGCAAATCTATAGAATTCAATGGAGTGACTATCAATGGAATTTTAGATGAGGGTCTTCTTAGACAACAATCAGGAACTTTTGCAAGGACTATGAAGCATCAATATCAATTAATGCATAACCCACATGAACAGGGCTCAGCAACAAGGCTTTGGACAGAACTAAAATAGAGCACAATGTTGCGTGATGAGATTTTAGAGTTCTTCAAGCTTGCTGATCTATGTCAAACCATGATATTGGGTTCAATGGAGGATGATAGAGTTTTCAGTGCTTTGGGATTTGTAAAATCAAAGCTAAGAAACAAACTAGACAAGAATTTGGAAACATGCTTGAGGGTCTACACATCTAGGTATGATGTCAATACCTTTCCTTATCAAAAAGCAATAGAAATCTAGAAGAAAAGATGCAAAAGAAGAGGGTTGGGAAATACCATTAACCAATCTCCGACTCCAAGCGGAACAACTACAGGTGGCGATGGGAGTGGGATTCATAGAAGTGGAGGTCAGAGTGAAGAAGACACAAACAAAAATGAAGAGAATAATGAAGGAACTGGAATATCAGAATTAGATGATGATGACGACGCAGAGATGAATTGGCAAATTTAGGAAATTTCTACTAAATTAGTAGTAGCAATCAATAGGTATTTTTTTAACTTATTAACTACTATATCCTATCATTAAATGTTCATTTTAGAAAGGAAAGAATGTATTATGTTTCATCATTAAAATTTGAGAGCAAAGAGTATCATTACTATAGTTTGTATCGTATCATCAATGACCATTCATATTTGAATTTGAAATTATTGAATGAAAATTTGTATTCCAATAGCATATAACAGAGTAAATCAACTAAGAATAACTGAATAAAATAGAGTAACTCAACACACATTAAATTGGAAAACATGAAAATTAGATAGAGCACAAATTGTTTTGTATTCATTTGCAATACATTACAATTTACAGTAGTTCAAAATTCAGAGCAATCCTTGTAGGCCAGTCCAAACATCCTCTGATGGCAGAACAATTTGGTTCATAGTATAGTCACACTCCTGCAACTTCATTAGCAATTCATATTTGGAAGTGTGACTTGACAACATTATTGCTTCTAAAAATCCATTCAAAGTTCTCACTAGTTTGATGAAATCAATGAATGTATCAGGAGATATGTCTATGGAAGAAAGCGTAAATCAATATTTATTTTGTCCTGCAACCTTATTTTGTAAGTTTCTCTTCCAATGAACTTATTTGCGTAAAATCCCTTAGGCAAACCAAGACTTTCCAAATTCACTTTCCTTTGTTCCATCTTTGTGATCTTCTTCTTAGATTTGTCATCCAATTCATGTGCTTCCCATAGCTTCTCACATTTTTGAATGATACTTGATACCTTTACTGAGGTATCAAGGTGGGTGCTAATTCCCTTTTTTGATAGATAACTATCACTCTTACTGTAGAGTTGTTGCATAATATCTTTTGCTTTCTTTTCTTTCTTGACAACATCCATGTTCTATTCAATGTTCTTATGGAGCTTCAAATAATATACTCTCATACTTTGAAGCATTTCAAACTACTCAAACAAGCTATGAGAGATCCCCAATATTTGGCCCCAAATGTGTTCTTTAGTAATCTTCACTAAATTATTACTAGTATTTGTTAAAAATTGAATTGGATTATTGGCCTTCTTTAGTTCTTCTGCCATTTTTTCACAATTATTTTTCTCTTCCACTGCTTTGTGTTCCCAATGATTGGCTTTATCTGCCTGAGAGTCCAATTGCTTTTACTCTCCATAGTTTTAAATAACTTTTGTGAAGTGAATCTTTCTTCCTCTAGTTTTTTACTAATTTCTGCCAATTTTTCCCTCAATGCCTTCATCTCTGCCTGCTCTTGCTCCTTCACTACTGCCTCCGCATGTTTCTACTCTGTATTTGCTAATGTAGAGGTTGATTTTTTAATCTTTTTTCTGTAATTCTTTCAAATTGTTCTCTGAAGCTTTCCTCTTTTCTTTTTCACTGGCAATGTCTGCCTGTAAATTTTCTATATTTTTATCGAGCTTACTTTTCTCTCTTTCCAGCTTTAGTAGTGCACTGTAGACCACTTGGTTTGTAGACTTTGACACATTGATTTTGTCCATATTTTTAACTTTGGAAAAATCTATTTGGAGAGTGCTAACTTGAAATTCAGACGGATCTATCTGACTCTCTGGTGGGTTTCCATATTTTTTGGGTGGACTAACAACCATGAACTCAATCATGTCTCTATTTGGGTCATATGTTGGAAAACCCCATTGGATGTAGGTTGTTCCTCTATAGCTGCAGTAAGGGCACCAATCTGCAATGTCTTCTTTATTTCCTTATTCTTGGTTGTTGTTTTGGCAAATTTATAATAGAAATATTTGAAATGAAAATTTGGTGTTGCATAAGAATTTGATTGTTTGAAAGGTGAACCAGAGCTTGCAATGTCTATTGATCTAACTAATGTTGTTTGAGGATTTAAAATTTTAGAGGGTTTTGCTAAACCTGAAAGTGCAAACAGTTCTTTAGGATTGAGTGTCAATGATTTGGAAACCTTTTGCGTCTTGACACTATCTTCTTCTATGGGATTCTGTGTAGATTCTACTAGCCTCTTTAGAGAGGGAACTTGTTGTATAAGTTTCCTAGTCCCACTAGAACCAGTGCCACTACTAGACCCAGTAGTAGTAGATTCCCCAACCCCACCCGTGGCAATGGATTTTCTTGTGGGCATAGTGGTTCCTGATGAATCTAATGGGTCCACTCCAAATCCAAACCCAAGGCCTTCACCATGATCAATTGTTTCTGTGAAAATTGGAATCCAAACACCTTCTCCTGTGGGACCCAAACCACCACCTTTATAACCCATTTTTTATATACTTGTTTTTGGTATTCACTGACTCCACTCTGACTCCCTGGAGTAAATGTAATTGGTGAATTATCATCCTCATTGTTTGAATTACTATTGTCGTACGCTGTGGTAAGATTCTCCAAATTCCACAATTTGCTAAACTCTATATCCTCATCTATTTCATCCAGATCTGCACTGGTCTTTGGTTCACCAAGATCCTTTCTCATACTCCAAAAATCTTTCATTTTCATTCAAGTCCATTTCTATCCTTACAATCTTCTTCTATTTTCTTTGGTATTTTTATGTTTGATGGATGAGCATCTTTTTCATAGAAATTATAGGACATTCTAGGATTTACAATGCCCTGGTTTATTGATGTCATATTTTGTGATGACAACTATTCAATTGAAATTTTTTCCTTAGCAAAAACTTTCTCCATCTCTTTTGTAACGTCATCCCAGCTATCCTTGTTTTTTAACTTCTCTAGCAATGGTTTCCTTTCATGTTGAAATAAGTTTGTAGAGTTCTTATTAGCAACAAGCATTGTTTGAATGACGTTGAGTGGATCATACTTCCAGTACCACTCTAAATCAAATTGAAAAATTTCTAAAAACCATTTTGCCACTTTGAATGCCTTTCTCTCAAAGGTTATCCCTCGAATTGAGAAAGGTAAGAAAGGGAATATTCTCTTCTTTGACTGGCTAGCGAAGAGTCTATCTGTGCTCTCTAGTTGTAGTACATATTCTACTGCAAACACCCTGTCTGTCACATGCATTGGAAGTTTTTGGGGTTGTAGTTATGATCCATAAAACCTTAGCACAGTGTATTCTTCCATTAAGTACCAGTTAGCCAATTGAATTGTGTTTCCAAGTTGGATGCAATCCCTACATGAAGTAGACAATCTAGGCATTGGAGTGATTGTTATTTTTTGGTACAATGGTACCAAAAATAAGTTTACAAAATTACTGTAATTCCTTCTGTTAGCATACATCCTTATTTGAGGTGTCGAGTTATATATTGGAGTATCTGTCGGTCCTCTCCCCCTCTGAATTTTAAGCTTGTTGTCGTTGCTCATTAATATTGTAGCATGCTTGGATAGATAAAGATAATACAAGTAGGTTGTGAACCTAAATGTCTTAGAATTGCCTCTTTTAATCAATGCTAATTGTTCTTGCATCGATTGAACCATGTGTCCAACAAAATTATATCTTATTGGTTCATTAACACAATGGATATCCCAAATCAATTGAAGAATGTTGGCACCCACTTCCCTATTGTTTTCGAGTCCCAGGAAAATGCTAGCAAGGATATAGTATCCTAAACCCATGGCACAAAAATGTTAAAATCATAAGGAGGCTTATGGTTCTCACCCAATGAAGCCTTTGCCTCTGCAACTATTAGACCCTTTATAAATGAATATTTTGCATTTGGCGTGACTGTCTCATATTGCTCTGCCAGCAATCTGAGGTCAATATGGACATTACAATTTTTTCGGCCAAACCCTAGGTCTAGCAAACTAAGAAATTCTTCCTGATTATTTTTATTCACAAATGCTTTTCTTTCTTCATCATAATTTTTTGCACAAATCAAGACAATTTATGGGAAAGGGAAAACTTCAGGTAACAACATGCAACCCAAACCTACATCCCACGAAGCAAATTTATTCATTTTTTCACCTATCGCTGGATTAAATTTTATAAATTTAGACCTCTTTGGCCCAGTTACCTTACTGCAGAATGTATGTTTAATTGATATAACTCTCCTTTCACCGTCGATAAAAGGATCATAAACATCGTGATACTCATCAGTGAAACCAGGGATTTCTACTAGTTTTCTTCAGTTTATTAAATTTTTCCCATTTGCTTTCCCTTGGCCTTGAGTTTTCGCTTTTCCCATTGTTCTTTGGAAGAATGAAAAAACATAGAATCACATATATTTACTAACAAAATCATAGATAATAACTAACTAATTAAGAAAATCCCAATTGTACATGCAAGAATTAAAATTTCAAAATCAAGTTAAACAAAATTTTTGACATTAGAAAATCGGGATGTATCAGGCTAGATATCTTACCTGAAATTAATTTTTTTAATCTGGATAGATAGAAGTTAGAACGGCTAAGGCTCTCACAAATTATAGTCTCAAAATCTTCGGCGACGGTCCAACAGTTCTTTTTAGCTCTGTTGCTACGAGTTGATAGGTTTTTAAAAAGGAAATGTTAAAAACCTTTCATTAAATGTAACATTTAAACCAAAGTTCCGGAATCCTTTTAATGTTTTATCTTCACAGGATATAATGGTACATAATCTTTTGGATGAATTACACGTGTCACATTTTTTGATCGAGTTTTCAGAAAAGGTTTTTGAAACCCATAGTACTTCTGAAATACAAATTCAACCGTTCGTCTCTCGTAATCTAATGATTGTTATGATTTTAAAATATTAATAATTTAATACACACTAATGAATATAATCATTAACTATATTCACTTAGAATTCATGCATTCAAGAATACCTTATCCATGAAATTTGAACTAGTCACCATTAAATGATAAAGTTTGGAAACATTTGATTATTACATGAAAACAAAAGTGCAACACAATTTTTTTATATTATATTAGGCAAAATTTCATTACAAATTTACAATTCAACGACGCCCATAGACTATATCTATTAACGATTCTTATAATCAAAACAAAAAAGAAAAACACTTCAAATTTCTTAAAACATTTTCATTTTTTTTTAAACATATGTGATTACAATTTACATCATTGCAAAAACCCTGGTAAGCTACTACCACCAAAGGGAGACACAATAGAGACTAGGTAGACTTAGGGACATGGACAGGGACAGAGGGAGACATAGGTAGGGACTATGCGGCTGATGCTCCCTTCCTTCTATGTGGAACTTTGAAGAGAGGATAATCTCGGAGAATTCTTCTAGCCATTGATAGTCCTCGGTTTCCTCCAGATGGTGCCACTTCCAGAGTCCCTCCCAATCTGTGCCCACTTACGATAATGCATGAGCTTCTCAACATCAAGGTTCAATAGAAATGGTTGCCTGGGCACATTTACTCCTAGTTGTAGAATCCTAGGCAAATCATTTTCCCAAGGAATTCCAAACCTGATTTTTGCAAATACGACAACATTCACATCGTCGCCGAGGTACTCTTCTCTGAAAACTTTCCTCAAAGTATGAGAATATCCACCTTTTCCCCCCAGGTCCAATAGAGATGCCAAGAACCAAGAGGAAATGTTGGTGTTAACTCTATACCTATTTTCACTCTCCAGAAATTCACGTCCCAACACCATCCTTATAGCCTCCTTAGTGAAGGCTCCCAACTCTGTAGCAAGAGATGTCAGGATTGGGCTATAACCAAGCCCAAAAAGGCCTTCTGATCCTCCAAGGTAGTACATCTTAAATGAATTGGAGTGTCCATTTAAAATCAAACTGATATTAGTATTCTAATTTTTGACATAAATCAAAGAGAACCTAGCACTTGCAGACTATTTTCACAAATCTGCTTTCACAATCATAAATTAATGAGTGTAGATCATCTATTTATAAGCCATTCTTTATCTTCCCTAAAGATATAATTAATTCGTAAGTTAAATGGTAACTGTCCTTCAAAAATATCCAAATCTTTCCTATTTAATGCAACAGTGGGTGAAATTGGAAACAACACTTATGATAAGACATTTGCTATCTTGGGAATAATGAAGGTTGAAAGGATTGTGTCACGCAGGTGGACATAACAATTCTTTATTATAAAAAAAATTAAAACCTGTGCCCACTCTGCAGAAACAATAAGCAAAGTACATTAGTTGTGAAATGGCGGCAGGAAATGAAGCTTTACCATTGATGTAAGATCATCAAACGGTCAGAAAATAATGTCCTTAGATGACATGATGTTTTCATTTAAGCCTCAACTTTAAGGCATTATTCTATCGAGCTAATGAATAGATAGTGATGTCACACATATCTGTCATTGATATTTGAAAGGCTCCATCTAAGCAGTCATTAATTGACATTACTTTAATTGATGTCCTCTACTCGTCGCCATTAATTAATATTTTTGTCTAATATTACCAAAGATTTCCAAAAGAATTCTCCTTTTTTGGTGTCAAAAAATGAGGTCACAGACTCACACGTCCATTGGATTACTACGCATCAACGACCAAAGGTGAATTTTGGGCCTATTATTGGTCTTCATAATCTTTACGACAAACTCTCAACAGAATCATGACACGTGGTATGATTGATCATGGGATTTTTGGTACGATTAATCATACCACGTGTCATGATTCCGTCCAGAGTTTTTTGTAAAGATTATGAAGACCAACAATAGGCCCAAAACTCACCTTTGGCCATTGGTATATTGTAATCCAACGGATGTGTGAGTCTGTGACATCATAGTGATGGGACTCGATGCAACTTCAACATCAAATCAGAACCATTGGATTAAAAGAGATGAACGGTGGAAGGTGCATTTCGAACGGAATGTGGTGGCATAACTCCTTTATTGTAAACTCTCTCCGGAATCATCACACGTGTCATTCTTTGAGAATGAAAACTCAGGAGAATGAAAATTTAATAATTATTTCTAATTATTAAATCGCCATACCAACTATACAACTATTGTATTAAATCGCCAAGTTTATATGTATTTTTGAAAAACATTCGTCATGACAAATAAATTAATTACAATATTTGGAAAATAATTTTTCCATAATTTATCAATATAAGGAAGTCTGATTCGCCATTAAATTAATAATTTTCCTATTAAAAACATTTGTAGTCACCATATTTTTATAAAAATGGTATACGTTATTAAAAAATTCACCACCAAATATCCATAATTTGAAACATAATTCACCATTAATATTAAAAAGTTTCCCTCCAAAACACATGTGATTCACCATGATTTTATACTTTTTGGGAGGGGGGAGGGAGGGGTTCTTAAAGTTATCCCTTCTCCTATAAGGCCCTTCAAAACACCCTTCCTTCACCCAAAACCTCTCACCAAGAATCACAACCCTTCAACTACTCATACCCATTTACCCAATCTCCTTGCAAAAGAGTGATGATTAAAAATATGGGATCTCAACTTATAAATGGGTGGAACATGTATGCACCCTAAAATGGTTGCCTAGACTTTGGGCCCCATTTATGATTTTATCAAATTTCCTGAATCAATGCTTTGCAACATTTTCAATTCAAATCAATTTCCTTGATCAAATTGTAATTAATTCAATTAATTCAATTATTTCAATATTTCCTAAGGTTTGACCATTTTTTAATTAAAATATTTAATCTCCCTTTTAATTAAAT
>JAGRRI010011785.1:0-13191 GCA_018584345.1 Thuja plicata
ATGACCGTGGTAGGAGCTTACAATGACCAAACAAACTATTTTAACCCCCCTCCTCTCTGTAGATGTAATGTAGATCAGACATTGGAAACACAAATCAGACTTCAAATTGCCAAAGAAGCATGTATGATTGTCCTCATGGTTGGCGCTTCCTAAATTAGCAATAAATATCTTTGTTTCGTGGAAATGTGTTTCGTGACCCCAGGGCACTTGTTTCCGTATCAAGGAGGTTCCTTATAAATATATTGCAGGAACTTGAATGATGGGTATGAGACCAAGTGTGGAGACAGAGGAACACAGCTGTCTGGAGGGCAGGTTGACAACGACAAAGTGAATTTTAAAATCATACCTCTCTCAACCGTTTGGATTGCAATGCAGTCGCTATCAATGGAAAATTTCTTTCGCCTGCGCAGAGATGCAAAAACCCCTCTCGGTGCTATTGAACAATGACAATGTTTTCTCTTTTTTTTTTTTCCTTATATCCCATTAACGTCGCAATTGCGACGTTGTCGGGTTATAATTGAAAAAAAAAAGCCAAAAACACTTAACATTTGGCCCCTGTCGCAAATTGCTGTCGCAATTTCACCCCAAATGTATTAGTGGGCGGTGGAAATTGCCTATATAAAGAAGGCTCGTAGTGTTGTCTAGGGCAGTTCTGGGTAGTTCTGGGTGGTTATTTGAGGCTTTGTCCTTCAGATTATTGTAAGGGATGCCCATGTGGCTTTTGATATTGTAATTTTGAAGTTTGTAATTGCACATTATTGGAGCCATAAGAAGCCAATTTTCTATTCTTGCAAATTTCTGTTGTTTCTCTTTGTTTATGTCATGTGTTTGTGGTATTAAGAGGAGCACCCCTTCATCAACATTAAAGATCATCCCTTCTTTGAAAGAACGATTATCATCGAAACATTGTTAGTTCGAAATTTCAGACTCAAAATATCTTGATCCCATTATCTCAACATCATCATTATCTCTATCAGTAACTTTGTCCTAGGCAAAGGTCAAAAAATATTATTCTTACATCATCAAAACTTTGAGATCAAGATAAATAAACATCTCTCCTTAGAATTACCCTTGTCCAAACTTGATTAAGACTCTCCTAGAAAGGTTATCCTTTTTTTTCTTTATATCAGTTGTTTTAGTCACAAAATATGGACCACACTATGTCTCAAACACCTTATGGAGGGCCTTACAAAAGGTCAAAATCTAAAACACAACCTGATTATTCATATATCAATAGATTCCCCACTTGGGAAAAAGAGCAAGAGGACTATCCTTTCACAAATACCAGTCTTGCTATATTCATTGAGAATCCCCATGGGTCTGCTTTGTTCCAAGATTTCATAGAAGAGGAGCTCAAAGATATAGAGCAAGATGCATATTCTGCACAAGTGGTTGATGTTGTTGTAGAGAGGAACCCTAAACGTTTCTTATCCATGTTGATAAAGAAGGGAGAAAAACTCCTTGTTGAATTCAATGTGTCAACCATATGGCTCAAAAAACCTCTCGCAAGTCAAAACACTACTCAACCCCCTTAAACAGAACCTGTGGTATCTCAAATCTTCCCATCCTTAACAATAGCAACAATAGTATAGACTGTATCCAATAAAATTAATTATATGAACCAAGCAAGCACATCATAGGATCCCAACTAAGTGCACCCATGGTCACTAGTATGCCTCAACCCTTGACCTTATGGCCTGGCCAATCAAGCTCTCATGTTATGACCTCAATCCCACCAAAAAGTAGCAACCTTTTTGCAACCATGCCACTACTAAAGTCAATCCCATCTACTATCCTTGGGGTCAACACATCATTCCCATAGGGATCCATCTCTATAGTTCTGATTTTCAGCCAATACCCAACTAAGGTTACACCTTTTCTCACCCAGCAACAACCTCAACCCCAGAAGCAGCAATCCCAACTTCAAAAGAAACAACAATCCCAACCCCAGCTCTAGCAACAACAACAATCCCAACCCTAGCAACAACAATCCCAGCTTCAGCAGAAACAACAACCTCAACCCCAACAGAAACAATCCCAGCTTTAGCAACAACAACAACCCCAACCCTAGAAGCAACAATCCCAGCTTATGCAGCAACAACCCCCCCAACCCCAACAACAAACATAGCAGAATCAACCTTGGGCCACTCATGTTCCCCCATATCAAAATCATGTGTTGGGAAATCAATATCAAGTCCCAAGGACAATGTCCTATGTTCCAACTCAAGGGACACAGAGGTGCAACTTCATACCTACTACAACACAGAGGTACAATGTCACAAATCATCCTTAATCTCAAAAAGACATACTGATCCAACAAGTGTAGAACCTTCAAACCCAAATGATGGATATGCAAAATCAAGGGAAAACTAAATCCTACACCGTAGAGGATTTATACCCATACCTCTTTGATCACTCTCTTTACATGTCTCCATTCTTGACTCACTTCTCGATACCAAAATTTGACAAATATAGGGTCAATACTAACCCTATTGAGCATATTCAATAATTCTTTTCTAGTTATTTCGAAGTCGCACATGATGAGACATACTTAATGTGAATATTCCCACAAAGCTTAGTCAAAATAGCAATGGAATGGTTCTCACATTTACCTCATGGCATTCTATCTAGGGGTAAGTTGGCCAAAAAATTCATCGCTCACTTCCATCATAACATCGAAGACCTTTGTGATATCAAACAAAAAGATGGAGAGTCGTTTGTAAAATTCTTACAAAGATGGAGGAATACTGAAAATAGAATCATGTATGATGTACCTAAGAAAGACCTAATGGTCATGTTCATTGACAATATAATTCTAGACATGTCATTTACAACATAATTGCAGTTAGCTCCAAACTTTAAACAACTCATCAAATGAGGAGTTTGTTGTGAGAAGAACTTGGTCAAAAGAGGTGTCCTTGTAGATCCTACCCAAACAAAAACAAATAAGACTACAACAGACAAAGCTAAGTGGTGGAATAAAAACAAAAATGTCACTAGTGATGGTGTCATTGATGTAAAAATGGTCAACTACGCCCAACCCAAAGTGTCACTGCAAGGTGCACCTATGGCTAACCAACAACCCACAGTGCCCACTCCACAAGCATACACTCAAACTCAACCACCCCCTGTTCAAGCGGCCGCTGTGTCAAACATTCAACCATAGGCTCAACACCAACCATGGTTTCAGTTCCCAAAACAAGATTTCACACAATTAGGAGAGTCGATAGAATCAACCTTACAAAAGCTGATACAATCTAACAATATCACTCTCCCAAAAAATAGGGAATATGAACACGGTGCAATGAAACCAAAGTGGTACAATGAGAATGACTTATGTGAGTTTCATCGAGTGGAGGGACACAAGACACCCAATTGTTATTGGTTGAAACACATCATCCAAGATCTAATTGAAAAAGGGTTCATCGACGTAACCAACACCCAAATGAAGGAACCACTAATCATACAATATTCAATGACACATTTCATGATCACAATAAAGGGAAAACCTCTGGGTCTGGTGGATAGTCAAAATAGGTCAACTACACTTATGCCAACAATGGCAACACTATCAATTTCCTAAATCCTTCATATAGCCATGTGGCTACCATCACTATCAGAGACCAAGGTAACAAATGTGTTGTAACCATGTGTCATACAAGATTTGTCTTGCAAGGAGAACCTTCCTCCTCTGCTACACCAATCAACCCTCATGCAACCTCAGATCCCCAAAAAATCCTAGTGGATCAGCTAAAGCGCATGCCTGCACAAATATCCATGTTTGACCTCTTGTGCATATCTCTACAGCATAAACAAGCACTTGACCAATCCCTTCATAAAGTAGCTATCCCAAGGGACATAACCCCTGAGAACTTCCAAATGATGGTTAACCATATAGCATCCAACAAGCATGCAACATTCATAGACCGTGATGTGCTATGCACAAACCCTTGCATAATGATCCCTTGCACTTGCTTGTCCAAGTCCACAAAAGTAAAATCCATAGAGTCCTTGTTGATGGTGGGGCTGGATTAAACATTTGTAGTTTAAAGTTAATCAAGCAATTAGGCTACTTTAAATCTAGTATTGATGTCACAAGAAGGATCAACATCAGAGCCTATGATGAAGAGGAAAGATCTTCCAAAGGTATTAGCATTCTACCTATCCAAATTGGCCCAGTTGTCAAGAACACTCCCTTCCAGATCCTAGACCTAGAATTGGGATACAACATGTTACTAGGGAGACCATGGACATGAGATGTAAGTTGTACCCTCCACATATCATCAGTGCATCAAGTTCCCATACTAGGGGGAAGAAATCATTATTGAGGGAGATCTAAATCCATTCTAATATTGTAATGCAGTTCAAACCAATAATGACAACCAGGTTCCCTCGAACCAAGAGGTAAGTATCCCGTCCGCATCAAATTCAATTCCCAAAGATATCATTATAAAAGTGGGGAAAATATCCATTAATTACAAGGGATGTGGTGAATACAACTACGAGGAAGCTTTCACTATCACAAACATGCCTCAAATCCGAAGAACATATGGCATGCCACAACCATCTATTATAATAGAAACCCCAGAACCTGTTCTATTTAGGTCTCCACCCACAACCTTTGTCAAATGGGGAGACATTACAGAAGAGAACCCATTTGATCCAGACATCAATACATGGTTGTATAAAGAGCCACAAGAGACACTTCAACAACCCCTACCTATATCAACCTATGGAACTGGATATACAATGCTACAAAGGTTTGGGTATGATGGTACAACTGGTCTAGGGGAAAGACAACAAGGTTTAATGTAATTATCTCTCCCGCCAACCCATAGAAACAAGAGAGGGTTAGGCTCAAATAGAAGTTGATCAAGAACAAATAGAAGAGTTACACCGGGGGAAAAACTTGGAACACATCTTAATCAGCAACATACTTCAACAGTTGTTGCCAGCCAAAGTGGGAACCTCTTAATCCTGATTAACCCTCAACCAAGCAATCCACGATAATGAGGGAAGTGAGACATCCAATGAGAATTATAGAGAAATTGAATCCCATGAGTATGAGTGGACATCCATTCAAGACTCTGATCCATCAATCCTAGACTATTCCCCTCTGTCAGCCACCACCATACACCTTGAAAATCTGTTCAACCAAATAACCATAAATGATCAACCCTATATCGATAAAAATATCAATAGAAATTCTTTAAGTGGTGCATCCACATCACAGTCTAGATTTTTTGGAACCATCTCCGTTGTCCCATTCAACCAAACAGAGTCAACCCACCATGAGGGCCTATGTCTTGTACACCCAGAACTAATAGAGTGGAATCAACAAGGACCGCCTGATATGAATACCTTTGAGAATGATGAGGCTATCACAGACTTCATGGGACTTAGAGAGGGAATGCCATCAGGAGACCATAAATCAGGTTTCTCCATCGAGCTCGACAGATCAGCATACTTTGGGGAGGAAGCTCCTCTTTCCAGTCATCAAAAATAATTTAAAAAATAAAAAAGAATCGTCAGTAAGTAAAAATTGAAAGGCACTTACTGGCACTAAAAATGATAAAAAGACAAAACAAGACATATCTTCTAGTGAAAACCTCACTAAGGTGCTAGAAGATGGAAAGAAGGAAATCCTCCCCTTGACAGAGGAAAAGTCAGCATTATTAGAAGAAGAAACAGAAGAAGTCAACTTGGGTGATGATAAGAACCCAAAGAACATCTACTTAGAAAAATCAATCACCCCCGAGGAGAGAAAATAGTTCATCAGTTTCTTCAAGGAAAGGAAGATCAATTTTGCATGGTCCTACTCAGACATGCCAAGATTGGATCCAGAGCTTGTGCTACATCATCTCCTATTGCTACCCAACGTCAAACCTGTCAGAAAGATGCATCCCCATGCTACATTACTAGTCAAGATAGAATTGAAAAATCTCCTAGATGCTAAGTTCATAACACCGCTCCCATACGCACACTGGATATCTAATCTGATACCAGTTACCAAGCACAATGGTCAAATTCAAATTTGCATAGACTTTAGAGATCTTAACAAAGCTTTTCCCAAGGATGACTTTCCTTTGCCTAACATCGATATGATAGTAGATCTTATAGCAGGACATCATATGCTATCACTCATGGATGGATTTTCAGTGTATAATCAGATAAGGATCGCATTAGAGGACCAACACAAAACAACTTTTACATGTGCATGGGGCACCTACTGTTGGAACGTCATCTCATTTGATCTAAAAAATGTTGGAACAACATATCGAAGGGCCATGACAACAATATTTCATGATCTCATCCACAAGACAATGGAGGACTATGTTGACAACATACTTGCCAAGTCAATGCTTAGAAAGGATCATCTACAAGTATTGGGACCCATATTTGACAGAATGCAAGAATACAAGGTCCATTTAAACCCAAAGAAATGTGCATTTGGGGTCACAGCAGGGAAGTTATTAGGGTTCATAGTGTCACATAGAGGCATTGAGGTAGACCTAGAGAAATTCAAATCAATATTGGACATGCCACCACCAACCAACCTAAGGCAACTAAGGGGGTTACAAGGTAGGCTCCAATCTATCAGGTGCTTCATAGCCCAACTAGCAAACAAGTGCCACCCATTCCAATATCTACTACACATGGACATAAAATCCATATGGATAGAACAATTTGAACAAGCATTCCAAATATTCAAGGACTATCTACTCAAGTCTCCCATATTGGTGCCACCAGTCCAAGGTAGGCCATTGCTTCTATATATCTCAGAAACTAAATCAACATTGGGCATACTCTTAGCATAACATGATGACATAGGCAAGGAAAGAGCTATCTACTATCTAAGAAGAACATTGGTAGGCTATGAGCTCAACTATACGCCAATTGAAAAATCATGCCTCGCAGTTATCTTTGCTTCCCAAAAGCTAAGGCATTACATGTTGAGTCACCAAAAAAATTTGATAGCACATATTGATCCTTTAAAGTATCTACTAAGCAAAGAAGCACTCACTGGATGACTTGCAAAGTGGGTTATGATCTTAAGTGATTTTTACATTGAATACATAGATAGAAAAGCCATCAAAGGGAAAGTGATTGCTGATAAACTAGCAGTGGCACCTATTCAAGATCATCAACCTATCAGATCTGACTTTCCAGATGAGTCTATCCTTACACTCCAATCAGAAATAGAGGTATGGAAACTATACTTTGATGGTTCATGCATGAACCATGGTGTAAGAGAAGGGATAGTACTCATCACTCCAAACAATGATACAATTCCAAAATCTTTCAAACTCAACTTCCCATGCACAAACAACATAGCCAAATACGAAGCACTAGTTATCAAAGTAAAGGCAACAATTTAATGGAGAATCAAGAACCTTAAGGTCTACGAAGATTCGCAGTTGGTCATTAGCCAAGTCAACAATGACTATATGACAAAAGATGAGAAGCTAATACCATATAGAGAATAGATGGATAGGTTACGCACTAAGTTCCAATACATATTTTTTGAGCAAATACCAAGAGCTCAAAACAAAGCTATAGACACGATGGCTACCATAGCATCCTTAATCGATATGCCAAGAAATGAAACCATATTCTAGTTTCTAGTTGAGCAGCTCATGATGCCATCACATCAAGCACCAATTACAAAATCAGCATGTGTCCTTATTGGTTCTGAAACCCCTGGTACCATGACATGTATAATTACCTCCAAAGTAGTTTCTTACCTCCCGACTTGTCTAGGAACTAGAAAAAATTCTCTCATCCACCAAGCCTCTATGTATACCATTCTCTCAAATACTATATATAGACAAAGTCTAGATGTAATTCTATTACGATGTCTCACTTCCATGAAATCCCAGAGAGCTATGTACGAGGTACATGAAGGAATTTGTGGAACCCATGGAGGTGGCAACAACTTAGCTAAAAAGATCATCTGTATGGGATACTATTGGCCCTCAGTAGAGATAGATGCAAACAAGTATGTACAAAGGTGTAGGCAATGTCAGATTCATGAGACCTCATCCATGCACCAACCCAAGAACTAAATCCTATCACTTCACCATTACCATTTTCTATGTGGGGATCTGACCTAGTGGGAAAGATTACACCATCTTCAGCTAATGGACATAAATACATCAATATAGAAATAGATTACTTCACTAAATGGGTGGAAGCAATTCCCCTCACCTACATAACTAGAAAGCAAATCTCAATGTTCATACTAAACAATATCATCTGTCGGTATGGAATTCCTCAAACCATCCTGACAGATCATGGTACACCTTATCAAAACAAAGAGGTTGAAGATCTATGTGAACAATTCCAAATCAAAAAAGGTTTCTCTTCATTCTATTATCCTCAAGGGAATGGCCAGGCTAAAGTGACAAACAAAACCATTTTGAAAATCTTGAAGAAAATAGTTAACAAATCAGGGCAAGACTGGCATTTACAACTTAGTCCTGCATTATGGGAATATAGAACTAGCGTGAGAACACCTACAGGAGCCACTACTTTCTCCCTAGTATATGGATCAGAGGCAATTTTACCCCTCAAAGTGGAAATCCCATCCCTGAGGATATCATTGAAGAACCTGATTTTAGATGAAGACTACAGACTAGCAAGGCTCGGTGAACTAGAACTATTAGACGAAAGAAGAAAAAATGCATTCAATCACTTACAAGGCTATCAGAATTTTCTTAGAAGGAACTATAATAAGAAATTGATGCCGTGAACCTTCGAGGTAGGAGACCTCATCCTCATGGAAAATAAAAATAACTAAGCATAGCGAGTGAAACCAGGAAAGTTCAAACATAGCTGGCTACGACCATATGTCATTGTCAACTCTACCTAGAGTGCAGCATACCAATTGGAAACACCAGAAGGAGATCAGCTCCTTAGATACATAAACAACATGCACCTCAAGAGGTTCTATGCTTGAGGTCTCAATGGTTAAGGCAACTATCTACATATCCAGAAAATACCAAAAAAAAATCAAAAATATAAAAGGTTACCTTGGTGAAAACCTGGCAAACAGGTGCCTTGGCGACAAAAAAAAAAAGAAAAAAAGTAAAGAGAAACAAAATCACTCTTCTCATTGAAAACCTGGAAAGTAGGCACTATTGAGTAGGTACCTTGGTGAAAACCTAGAAAACAGGCGCCAAGTGTTCAAATCTAGCTTCACCATCAATGAACTCCAAGATTAAAAGCTTGAGAAAACTTCGCATGCAAGGCTGACTACCCAAGCTATATACAGAATTACAATCCCCTCTAAGCACCAACACTTATCCAGGGTTAGTAGTGGTCCACCAGACTAGGGGGCGATTCTAAATGTCCTAAAAAAATCCCTAAAAAATCAAAAAACTCATCAAAATCCTAGAAAGATCAAAATGTCCTAAAAATAATCAATCTTCATCAAAAACAATCAAAAAAAAATTTTACAAAATCTCAAGCAATAAAACCAACTCAGTTATCAACAAATCACAAGGTGATCAAGCGAAGTCAATCAATGTCAAAACCATGAGCTTTTTGAATCAGCATTGGGCCCATATGACAGCTTTATCAACTATCAAATCTATCAACAAAGAAAACTAGAGACCAAGCCATTCTATCAAATGTCAAAACCATGAGCTTTGCGAATCAGCATTGGGCCTATCTGACATAGCTTGATCAACCACAAAAATTATCAAAATCCAATCAATCAATCAATCAATCAAGTCATTCATCTTACACAGTAACGGATACACTCAAAACCAGACAAGTCAATCTTATATGAGTCATCTATTACTGAAACCAGACACAATCAAGATAATCAAGCATATCAAGCCTATCAAGAGGGTCAAGCCAATCAAGATAATCAAAATGTTGACTAGGTCAGTCGTTGGTCATATGTCAGTCTATATTTTGTGGTTATGTTCTTATGCTACTCAAGGATCTACCAAGTGAGGAGAGTATCCATGATAGATCATGACTTATTTTCTTTGATTGATGTCTGTGGAATGTTCACTTTGATTCTAGGACCATGATGATTTAGGATAAATTCGGTAGGCGTTGTCACTTATCTGGCAGCCATCCAGTTCCACGATATGAGCTTAACCCTAGGAAAGAATTGAACATTCCTTCTCTTTTATCTACTTGTTTATTACCAAGAGTTCATAGCATTATCCAAATATTCTGAGATCTGGGTGCATTGGAATTCTACCTTGGTTTTCTATCTTTCTTTTCAAAATCAAGAGTTCATAGAGGTATTCAGATGGTCTGAGATCTGGGTGCATTGGAATTCTATCTTGGTTTTCTGTCTTTCTTTTCAAAATCAAGAGTTCATAGTGGTATCCATATGGTCTGAGATTTGGGTGCATTGGAATTTTATCTTGGTTTTATCTTTTTTTGGATGGTCAGCGAGCAAAGCGGTATCTAGATGGTCAATATCTGGGTTCTTTTGGCTCTCTTTCTTTTCAAAATAGGGAACATAGCTGAACCCAAATGGTCAATATCTGGGTGCACTAAGTTCACTTTCTATTCAATCTCTCTACTCCTTCCAGTTATCAAGAGGTCATAGCGATATCCAGATGTTTGAGATCTGGATGCATTGAACACTCTTCAGAATTTCATAAAAAGATGTAATGATGACAAAAATTGGAAACGCGGCAACACTTGAGTCACTCATCCATTCTATCAATTCATATCTATCAATCATCAACCATCCTTTCTATCAATTCATATCTACCAATCCATCCCAGAGAAAATTCCAAACTAACTTCCTTCTAACTAACACATGCATTACTCAGATATTTTGTGCATAGTAGATTACATTCATTTATTGCATAAGGAAAATCCAAAACATGAGCATAGTAGATCATATAATCAATGCATCCATCATAACTAACATAGGAATGCATTCATCATCATCATATAGTGATTCACATTTTCAACATATTAATGCTCATCTGACGCATTTTCTATGCTTAATTTGTTGAGGGGGCATATAGTCCACCTGCTATCACTGGGGCAAGCTAGGGCAGTATCAAAATAGAGAATCTTTGACTCACTGCAACAAGCCACATTGCATCAAAGAGGGGCAAATGTAGACACCCTAAAATGGACAAACTTGCAACATGACATTAAAAACACTAATTTTCATCTATTAATTAATAGTTTTTTAATCGTTAATTAATCATCTATTTTCTTCTAAATTCATTTCATCTACTAATTAATAGTTTTTAATTGTTAATTAATCATCGGTTTTCTTCTCAATTTATTCCCCAAATCATCTAATCAAATTCCCAAAATTAATTAAATAATTAATGTTATTTAATTAATTAACCTTAATTGATTAATTGTCATTTATTAATTAATTGAATTCAATTTCCTATAGTTTAAATTGAAATATTTAAACTTACTAATTAAATTCTTCCAATTAAATTAATTTAATTTCATTCAATAAAGCAATTCTAAATTAAAATTAATTCATGTTGAAAACTTTAATTACATAAATGAATTAAATAATTAATTATGTTCAAAGAGATAATCCTTAATCATATCACATGGGTTACTCCACCCATCTCTCCAGTTCACATGGGTACTCCACCCATCTCTCTAGTTCACATGGGTAACTCCACCCACCTCTTCAGTTCTAAAAGGTAACTCAAAATTAGCTCTTCAATTAACCAAACTCTATCTCCTCTCTCCCAGTTGAAGAGGTGGAGTTTACTGATGGCTTCTCCAGTTCCCTTTGATCTCAACCGTTCATCTTCCTATCTCTGGGATTGATCTCAACCGTTCATCTCATTCTCAATTCCTATATAACAAACCCTTCATAACCATTTGAAGGATCCAGGACTTCAAGCTTGCGTGCGGAATTACTCTGTCATTTTTGTTCAAGCATCAAGCCTTCTTGCGATCATACATCTAGGATTTCAAGCTTATGTGTGCCATTAATCTTTCATATTGGTTCAAGAATCAATCCTTCTTGCGATCATACATCCAAAATTTCAAGGTCACATGTGCCATTACTCTATCAGATTGGTTCTAGCATTCAAGCCATCTTGCGATCACACATTTCAATAGCATATTCTTGATGCTCCCAAGTCATAGATGCTGCCCACACCAATACTGAGTATCAAAAATAGTATTTTGGAAGGAGTAGAGAGAGACAATAGAAGCTTCAAGCAATTGGGTTTGTATTCATTTTTTTTCCTCTTATTTGCTTGTACATTTTATTGATTCGCAATTTTATTTTTAGTAGTTTCCATTTGATTTCCCCCATTGCAAATCCCTGCTACTAACCCTCTTTGTTGAGTGTTACAGAATATGATCCCATTGTGTACACTTTGAGAAACTCAATAATATGTTCTCTTTCCTCAAGTGGAAGAGACCTAGCTAGATATATATTCTTCAGAGTCTTTTCATCTCCTAGATTTACTATCTATGTTTCCTCTTATGGCAAGGCTGATTTTTCTTCCTCTAAGGGGAGGAGGTACAACTTTCCATCCTCAAGCACCTTAGAGAGGTTTTCATCAGAAGATGTGTCCTTTTTCAACTTTATATGGTCAAAAAGTACCTTTCAGTTTTCACTTAATGACCTTTCTTTTTCATTTTTACTTTTACTTTTGCGACTAGAAAGAGGAACCACCTCCCCAGAGTATACAGATCTATCCAGGTCAAAGGATAATCCTACCTTGTGATCACCAGATGGTATTCTTCTACAAATCCCCATGTATTCTACAATGACTTCATCATTTTCAAAATTATCTATATTCAAATCTCCTTGTTGATCCCAGTCAATTAACTCAGGGTGGATTAAACAAAGATCAATTTTAATAGATGACTCAGTTTGGACAAATGGAACTATAGTGATAGTTCTAACAACTCTAGATTGGGAGGTGTAACACCCCAAAATTGGCACCTAATAACTTAATCAATTTTGGTGCATTTTCTCATCCTCGAAGTCCTATTGTACTAGGCAAATTCTTTTCCTAATTGACTTCAATTGACTGAGTTTCAAATGCAGAAAACCCAAATTTGCATAAATCCAACATTACATTTAATTCCTAAATCTCAAATGATTATTAGCTAAAATCCCTATGATTAATTGATTTAATCCTAAATTCCTAAAGTACTTTTAATTAAATCAAATACACCCTCTTTGGCTAATATACATAAAAGGAATTGAAG
>JAGRRI010011795.1:0-11222 GCA_018584345.1 Thuja plicata
AGCCTCATAACCAAGATGTTGTTGAGTTACTCATTAAGGGAAAGTGATGTGGTGACACCTGACACATCAGTGGGCCCATCAATTCAATAAAGGTTATGATAAATCAGCGCTATCTCCATGAAGATCTAATGGATGGTGTTAACCCTCAATCATAAGGTGAAAGGCTTTTATCCATCAAGGGAATGCATCATGATGACACAAGTCCCACTATGTACTTTGCAAACCGTAGATGGTAAGAAACTAGATGATTAAAGATTGGTCAAGTTAGATCTAATCTAATGGCTAACGCAAAGCCTTAGACAAAAGATGGTGTTGTTTTAACCATCGAGGGAAAGTGTCATTGCAACGCATGTCCAGGTGGGTGGGACCCCATAGCAACATAAGGCTCAATAAAGATTAGTTAAGTTGATGAAAATATAATGGCTGGCACAAATCCTTAGATTAGAGGTGATGTTGTTTTAACAAATGAGGCATTGCACCATGCTGTTACGTGTCTCTGGAAGATCAAGGCCGTGGATTATAAAGGTGATTAAAGTCACTAAAGATTGAGAAGATCCAATATTTGATGCTAAGGCTTGAGTATAAAGTTTTTGATCTTTACTCATCGAGGGAAAGTGTCATGATGATGCATGTCTAAGTTGATGGGGCCCTCATAGTAATGCATAGTTAAGTAAACATTAGTCAGGTTAAGAAGGATCAAATGGCTGGCGCAAAGCCATAGATCAAAAGTAATCAAAATCTAACTATCAAGGGAAAGTGACATGATGTCACATATCCAGGGAGATGAACATTGCAGAGGATTTTTTTTAGACCGTCTGATATGAGGAAAAGTCAGTAAAATCAATGGTTCTATTTTAAAATACAAAAGTAGCTAGTTTCAATAGTTGGACACCAAGCATTGACTTCGGACGAGTAATGGTGAACATGTCTATATTCCCAATTAAAAATTAATGTTTAAGATGATGGAATTTCTATCTTATCGATCACTAAAGTCATTTTTCATAATTGACAACGGTTGTAGAGAAGAGTAAAGTTGCGGTGATCGCATCCATATTTTCAAGCTTCTTGTGGAACAGGTAATTTTCTGGTACTAATAAATATGGATCGTAAGAAATCTAAAGGGATTAGTAGGGTGTGTAGTAAGAGAAATGATTTAACATTGAAATTATCAATTTTTAAACTGTGAAACTCTAAATTCATAATGCCTCCCGAAAGAGAATTCTACAGAAAGGTCAATTATAAGGATAGAAATCTCTGTGATGACTTGTTGCAACAATTGACCATGTCAAATAGTGATGCCTATAAGAAAAAGGAATTAGTCCCCAAGGATCCACAATTGAAAATAAATGAAGGTTTGTATGATTTGTGTCAGTCTGTTAAAGATGCCATTTAAATAAGTATGACTAGCATGGCTTTGTTTAAGGTTCTCTTTGGTAAGAGAAATGCTAATCCCCCAAATAGTAATGTGTGGCAATTCAACATAGGCAAGTTGGTAGTGCCTAGGATTTTTATGGATATAGACATTCTTGTACACATAGCTATAAATTATGATAGCATATCCAGAGTGGTCAGAGATAAAAATGGGCAAGTCTTGATAAATGTGATTGCACAAGAAATTAGGGAGGTTTTCAATTTGAATGACCCAAATACTTCTATAGATAAGATTTGTTTTAATCAATTAAAAGAAGTATACCAATCTCAAATGAAATAATTTAGAGAAGGTCCCTTGAAATAATATTTTGGCACAATTGCGGATATAGTTCTGGAAGGTCCTAATACTAGAGAACCATTCAAACTTGATTATTTCACTTTGAAGGCCAAATCAGTTTATAGGGCTCTTTGCCAAGTTTGTGGAGATGATGAACAAGTTGAAATTCCTATCCACTACATGCTTATGATGGTCAAAATATTTCATCCCCATCTAGCAATAATCTTTGATTTTGCTCCATACATTACAGACCTAATTCATGAAGGGTTGATAGGTGTTTAGAACACAAAGGTGACCAGACCTTTTGCATGGTATTCCCTACTAATAAATGTGTTTTTATACAAAGGAGATGATTATTTTGAAAAGGAGATGGAGCTGACAAGAGTCAAGGATGATGAAATCATGTGTGTGCAGTTATGGAATGCAAATATGACCTCGGAGAATAAAGAGGCAAGCTACATGAATTTTGACAGATATTTTTCTGCTAGACTTAGGGCATTATTTTTGAAATATGATCCTAGGATTCCTATAGCACTATTGAAATTCTTGTGGCCAAAATATTATGACCAAGTGCTCAATATGATACATAATTGGGGTGATGTTATCCCTTAACCAGTGTCAATTGTATTCAGGGTCTATGGCTTCAGGGGAGTTCCAAACATATTTCCCTATAGAGTTCCCCTTAAGATAGGGTTGGTAGAGGTCCTAAGATAGATTGGGGGTTTTCATGAGGATGCACTGATAGGGAGAGAAAAAGGAACTATTTTTCCTATGATCACCATTTCCCATCAATTCATCATCACAAAGGGAGGATGGAAACACGTGCAGGATTATTTGAAACCCTATAATTTGACCATAACAGTATCCAGGTGTGCTGACCTAGAGGCATTCATTAAAGACATGTTTAGGGAAAGGACCAAATGTGTGGTGTTAAATCATCAATTCAAATTTCTAGAAGATATAGTCAAAAATGAATTTGACTTGATAAATCAGGAGATAAAGAAAGAAAAATTGTTGGCATATAAGAAAAGCCTTGACTTTGTACACCATTTTGACAAATTATATGACCCTTTAAAGGAATCTCAGCCATGGACTAAGAATATTGAGTCCCTAATGGAATTTTTTGAAGAAATTATGTACGCATTGAACTAGATGAGAGATAGTATTTTGCAAACAGAGCCAGAAAAGGCCAAGGCAATTTTGGGTAGGGCATTCCCCACTAGAAATATCCCACAAGGAGAATATGTAGTATACAAATGGAGGGGACACAACACAATATTTCCAATAGATGGAAAGACCAGTGACCCAAAATGGAAGAGGCCATTAGATCCTAGTGCTCAAACATTGCCATCCCCTAAGAGGCAAAAGGTAGAAGAGAGACAACAACAACAACAACAACAACAACAACATCAACATATTTATTCTTCCTCCCAATCCCTAATGCGCATGAATGAAAAATTTGTAGCTTAGCAACTAGTGCAAATGGGAAACACTAGAAAAATCTATTTCACATCCGAAGAATTCAGGAAGGGGTGCCTAAAGAGAAAAAATATGCTCAATTGGATTTAACAATGGTAGAATTTGTTGGTTAAGAGCTGGATCCATTGACTTAGGAGGCAACTGATAAATTTCTTTCTGATGACAACTTTGTTAAAGAAAGAGCATTTTAAAGTTCTTGTGGAGAATTCATATTGATGAATTCAAGAAGAAATGCCAACAAAAGGAAAGAAGAACAGCCTGCCAGAGACAAAGGAGAAATTGAAATTGAAGTAAAATAGGAAATGTTGTCTAGGTTTGAGAAGATAACTCCTGAAGAAGGTAGAGAGCTAGTCAAAAGGGAAGGAGTATTAATACTCCCTGAATGGGACATAGCTAATGCTATTGTCTTTGATGCCATCAAGAAGGAAACAAAGACTGGTCATGTCAATAAAGAAGAAGTACAACAAGCTTCAAAGGGTGTAAATTTTAGTGAAGATCATGTAGCCCTAGTTATGTGGCAATTGAGAAAAAGAAACCCCAAGACAACTGGTGAAGACACTCAATCTGAACATTCAGGTATCCTTTTGGTTCGATGATTTGCATAAATAAGGCTTGTTGAAGCAGTAGGCATAACTTTAGAATCTTCTAAGTTTAGTTTAAGTGTATCCCAAAGGTTGGAAAATGAACTTAAAAGCCTAAGTGAAAAAATTGAGAGAGTTCCGGATTCTTAAAATGAGGAGAAGATAAAATCTATTGAGAAAGATAAGAAGATTACTAAATTGGAAGGAAGGCAATTAGAACATCCCACTCCTTAGATGATCATTACAAAAGAGCCTTACTAGCCCTCATCATCCAGCCCATTTATAACCTATCCCCCTTCTCCTATGCCATCAAGTCCTTTTACCCAAGTATATGTGGAATTGGAAAGAGAGAGATTGGTTGCTAAAAGGACAAGATTAGAAGAGACCAGTAAGAAATATATTGAAGAGTCCTTAGAATACAAAGAAGCAAAAGAATGGGTGTAATAGAGACACTCTAATAAGATATATTCAAGCCTCTTGCGGTGTGCTAGGGAAGTGAATCTTGCTACTCTGTATCTAATGGGGAAGAATATTATTAGCATAATAAGAGAGTTTGATGCAGACAAAGATCAATGGGGTTTGGTCATGGATAGAAGGAAGGGAAAATAGGGCTGATTTGAAATCATTTTATACCATATCCAAGGAGAAAAATAATGTTTATATTATTCTAACCCATACTTAAAAATGCCTAAAGTTGATGACAAACTTGGATATCAGAAGAAGCACCCTCATTGAAAAGGTAGAGACCTTGAGGAGAGAGTTTTCAAAAGATAAGTGTGAGATTTATCCCAACTTATTTAAAAAGGATGGTGATATGAAGAATGAGGCATTATGGTTAAGGAAAGTAAAAGAAACAATAACCATTAGAACACATAGCATCATTACCTTGGAGAGTACGGTTTTGTTTGTTCAAACCATAAATATCAATAACAGAGCTAGATAATTTTTTGAGTTCTGGAAAGAAGAGGTTGAGAAGGAAAGTGCCAGCTGGGGTGAGATCAACAATAAAAGGGATGAAGTCATTAGTTTTGATTGGCCAAGTGATGAATTGTACACTTCCTGGAGGGACAAGTACTAGGTAGTTGATCAATGAGAAGAGCATAATGTATGACAGGCCATGGATGATAGTGTCTCCGAATAGTTTGAATAAGATAAGAGAAGATGAAAGATCCTAGATCAACATGATCAAAGATAAAACTTTCCAGATGGTTGTCTCCAAACAAATGTAAAGAAAGTTCAATCACCATGCAGTCACTGGAAAAAAATATTTGGAATGTCTTGTACCAAAAGTGTTTATTCTGTCCACTTGTTATTTTATTTTATTTGGTTCTAAGTTTTGTCTTCTAGCTTAGTCATCTGAATCTTGTTGCATCCTTGATCTTTAAGGATTCCAAGATGACTAATGCTGGCTATAAATATAAATTTGTAAGATATTGTAAAGGATGGTAAAATCAAAACTATGAGGTAGCATTTTCAATGGTGTCTAAGTTTTAAGTTTTCAGTCAATTTGAATGTATTGAAATCAAGATACTATTAATTAAATACAATGGAATTTCCAGACTCATATCATTGATGTCTTTTTGCATTTACATTCAGATCTCATATGTTTAATTTTTAAAGCAAATTAAATGTACTAGTTATAAGGTAATTGTGCTTTTATTTGTGATTTTCTTTCAAGGAGGGTTTAAATCTTGCAAATAGTTCCATAGGGTTAGGGTTTTATGTTGGAATTTGATACAGGGGTATGAGGGTGAAAGGATAGTTCGTAAGGCATTCTATCTGAGGTTTTGTTTGTGTTTTAATTAATTGTCTTTGGTGAATGTATGTTTCATTATGACTCTATGGCCTAGGATTAGGCACTTGTAAAGTTGTGATAAGTAGTTGTTATCATCAAATAAATCAAATATTGAATAATCTTTTACTTTATGCTATTTTGAATACACATGTCTAGTTAAGTGTATTGAGAAATACATTTCATCATTGTGATTCCTTAAAGAGAGAATTCATAGGTTAACCTTACTAAGCCAAGTGGCCTAAAAAGAAGAAGGATTAAAAATCCTTGATCCACTATAAGATTTCCTGTGAAGCAGTGAATCTGAAGATAGGTGCACCTGCCTGAGTTTATGGAACTCAAAGCACATAAAAGGAATGATATTATTTTTAATTATCCTTTTCTATGTATGAATCTGAATTGGGAATCTGATAATCAAGAATTTATTGTTGTATATTGATTTTACAAGAAAAAGTGCTAACAAGGGGTGTGTGTCTAGCATAGTTAGTGACTTCATCTATTTGAGAGGTCATTGATACCATGTATGGTCACTTGAGTGTTTGGGTCAAGAGAGACTACCATAATGAAACTTAAGGGTTAGACATATATGATGACACCTTCCTATATGTAGCTTAGGTTATCCTACATGTACCGATTGCCTATGGTATTGTGAAGATTTCCTTATTGAGTTTTAGAAAGCTTTTAGGATCTTCCTATGTGTTTCTTGATGATGTCTTGTATACCCTTTTTGTTTCCTTCTTGCTGTATACCTGTGTGTGTAGCCCTAGTATTATCTCCTCAGCATGGTGGGAGTGGACCTTTGGTTCCACGAGGAAGGGTGGTAGGGATTCTTATTAGCATTAGGATCTGGAATTATTCTTCATGCTTGTATAATCCTTGTTTCGATTCTATCATCTTATTCTTCTAGACTCTTGTTCAATTTCTTGAGTTGTATACTTGTGACATATCTGTATATTGGTTACCATCCTTTTAGAGGATGTATTGTATTGTGATGGGGAGATCCCACTCCTAGATATTTCTTTTTCTCTACTAAACCTTATCTTGGTCTTGATTGGGTTCCTATCACCACCCCAACTAGAGGATTCCTATCTGATCCACCAACTCACTAGGAGCTCTTCAAAAAGTTCAAATTCACACTAGGTGCTTCTCCATAACTCTTCACATCCATGGCTTGTCTTGGTCATCTATTCTCCTATCTATCATATCTTCCTTGGGATAGGATTCTTGAACTTTTTTAGGTATCTTTCAACTCCCCTATATCCTATCTTGGGGATCTTTCACCCTAGTTTCAATCGGGTTCAAGATTTCTAGTTCTTAAGGCCTTGTAGCCTTTTAGGCCTAATTAGCCCTCCTATTCACTGAAAAGTGGATTTTCTCCCAAAATCCCTTAACACCTTTGGGAACTAGTTATAGATTCCTTGTAGGTTTTTCCTCTACTCTACGATTTTCAAGGTCTCAAGTTCCCACTCTTCTCATACACTGGTTTCCCAAGAAATGCCTATTTTCATGGGTTTTAGGGAACATGTACACAGTCTAGTTTCTTGGCTCATTTTGATTGAATTCCACAACTACCCTGAACACCTCCTTGCATAAAAATTACAAGTAATATTCTCTCTACATTCCCCACCATTTATTGGATTCAACCAATCCACTAAGCAAGCTTCCTTGCTATTGTTCCATTCAAGCACCTAACTAGAATGCACTTGCACGCGCCTAGGGCTTGATGCTAAAATTTCTTCCCATACATAAAATGACTCCACAACCTATATATGCAATTTACATTGAGTCCCCTACTTGAATCTAAGAGGCCATAGGAGGTTGGCAATAGGAATTCAAGAGGGAGGCATATTTACATAGTTGCCTCAGAACCAGACAACGAAACAGTAAGAACAAAAGAATTTACAAAACCTTCACCAGTCACACAAAATGATCAATTAAATGCCACAAAAAGTAAGTACATGCCAACATAAAATTTCTCAATCCATTAATTAAGTAATTTCAATCCATTAAACAACTGGATCTCAACACTGTCATGGAAATACAGTCTAAAATCCTTACTTCTTCCTCACACACAGTCCGTACAAAATAACAACTAACTCCTAGATTAGGGGTTTTTCCACATTATATACCTTATCCTCACATGTCTAGACCCTCATTTTGGTATTTTGGAACCATTAAATCCCTTTCCTAAAAATTAGAAAATGTTGTCATGACAACTTTGCAAAGTTGCAAAAGTTGTCATGACAACTTTTACATCTTTTGCCAAAATAACACTTTATCACTTCCAATGCCCCAAATTTGTCCTAAAACTTATCATATGACCTTAAAAAACTCAAAAACATCAAAACCATGAATTCCACTCTGGGTTGGATTTTTGGTCAACCCATTGACCTTTTGGTTGACTTCTAAGGATATAGATCCCTAGATGCAACTTACCCTCAACAACTACTAAACCCCAATCACTACTAACCCTAGTCATATCTTAGACACGCTTGGGACTTTATAACATAGTCCTTATTACCTGATGGTTGGCTAAACCAACCTACAAGTCAAAAATGGCAAAATATCTATCCAAGACCTTAGGGTGCTCCTGCACCATATTGTTATGTATTATTGCATACCCTGTGACTTGTGTAGTGGATGTCGATTCATTTGTATACCTTGGGTATCAGTTGTATATGTGGTATTATTATATGAAATGTATACTAGATTCAGTTGATGTATCTTTTATGTTATTTCTTTATAGTTATACTTCGTAGATTAGTTTTCTTAAGTAATTCTACATCAAAAAAACACTCGAGATTTTTAACCTTTGTTGAGTTGTATTTATGTATATGGCTTATATCTCATTTTTTTGCCTCTGTGTTGTTATCATTATTGTTTTTAAACATTTAAAAAAAAATCTTGTTAAATTAGTGACATGTTTGGGTTATTTCTCATGGTTTCCCTAGCGGGGCATTACAATAGGTCCTTCTTGAACTTCAACAAGTTCATCTTCATTACATTTTTTATGACCTTTCATTTTGTCACCCCTTATTCAATCTTATTTTCTTGTTCTGTTCATTTTATTCCCCATTGCACAAATTGTTCAAATGGAGAGCTTCGATTCCCCTACATACACAAAACCATATACTCTTGATAAAAAAGTTAAAAATAACATTGATAAGTTCATAATTCAATATTGAACAATGCTTTAATTAAAAATACAAAAAAAATCCTAAAAAATTAAAATAAGAAATAAACTTGCAAAAAAACCTCCTTGATAATCTTGATTTGTAGTTGCCCTTTAACGCCAAAAATACACCTTTAAAACTCTTTTAAAATTTTTTTTGAAGTTGCAATAAATCAATATTCTGTTTTTTAAAATAAAAAAAACTCTTGAATATATTAGCTTTAGGGGTCGCGGTCATCCACGCGACCATGTTTGGTCAACCTTAGTTTTGGCCAAACCAATTTTGGCTGAAAAAGTTTCAGCCAAAACTAGTTCGGCCGAACATACCTATGTGGCATCCCATGTGGTAGCCAAATAAGCAAAAATTGGAAAATTGGAAAACTTGTCAGTTTTGGAGGTGAATTATCCATCAAAACTCAACTTGTTTTAAAATCTAAAACTACCCTTTTATAGAGCTCAGAGTCTAGAATATAGTCACATAACTTTTATAGTATTTTAATTACATATAATATATTATAAGTTGAAAAAACTGCAAGTAGGTATTTTAACATTTAAGAACACGCTCGTTCAAAAAAATGAAAAAATAGCAAATCATGTCAAAAAAATTTAAAACTTATATTTAACACTAGAGGAGAGAGTCATGTTCAAGAATATATAATTTGTTTTTCTAAATGGTGTAATTTTTGTAGGGAAAATTAGGTGGGAGACAAAAATTGTTAATTTCGGGTAACTCCAACTTTGAATAGTTATAACAGACAAAATATATACCGAAAACCAATCTTTCTTTTATTCTTCACTAGCTATCCATGTCATCTAAAACATATTCTAAAACCAGAGGAAAAAAATATTGTTTGTATATATATTTTTGGTGGGAACTAGACCCTAGATTTTTAGCATTTTTTAGCAATTAAAAAATGGACTTCAAAAATTAAAAAAATATTTCAATTCTCATTCAATGTTTTTTAAAAAGTTATAGGCATAAATGACATCCAATTTTACATATTTAGTTAGTTTACATCATTTTCAAATTCTAAACACATGCCACTTTTATGTCGTTAAACTTTAATAGTTTGCATGTTGTGGACCTTTTCATTTATAAAAGTGTGACACAGGTTTGTAGTTTTACCCTATGATCTATCTTTTATATTGATGTGACATCATATCTGATGCTATTTCAGAAAAATGTTCATTAAATAATATAATCCACCAGTTCAAGGATTTAGTGTACAAGTCCATATTAATTGTAAAGGTCCTAATATGAAAGCGCTTTCAAGTTTTATATATCATAAATATTATGAGTATGAATGTTTCTATATGGTATTTCAAAAGATAAATTTGACAAATGAAAATTTTCTCTCTTACTAGGTACAATCTCAAGGACTAATATGAGAAGTTTGAAAAGGGAAATCTATAGATACATAAACCTTCCAGCTTGTTGTGATAGTTACTATTACATATGAGACTATACAACATGATGTGTTGGAAATTGGAAGGTAATTGAGGGCTACTAAAATTGTACAAGATTGTATAGGAGTTTGAAAAGAGGAATATATGGATGTATAGACCTTCCAACCTATTGTAATATGTACATTGTGAAATTTTCCACTCCACATGTGCAGGATGGGTTTTAGGGCCACTGAAATTGCATAATATTATATACAATTTTAAAAAATTAATTGACATAGATTTTAAGGAGAAGAAGTAGTTTTGTTCTGGAAAATAAATTAGGACACTAAAGAATAGGATTATAGAAGAATTTAAAGATAAAGAAATGTTGTCTTAGAGTCTCAAGAAAGTGAAGAAGTTAATCATTAATTTGAATATTCAATTGGAAGAAGCAAAGAAGATAGAAGAAGTTGTAAAAGAAATGTTGTTGAAAAGAGACAAGGACTATAAAACATTTGAAGCCAATATTGTGACATTGAGAAAGGATTTGGAGAAAGAAAAAATAGTTAAAATTTAGGTTTGGAAAGAGCATTGAGATCTTAGATGAGATATTTTGTATCCAGATATCACCACATATTGAAACCATTATTGTATACACTCTAATACAAAATCTAAGCAAGGATACAGAAATCCATTCGGTTAGTTGCAGAGAATTCAAAAGAGAAAGGATTTGAAAGTTCAAGTTTACAATAATTTCTCTCAAGTATAGACAACAAAAAGGAATATTACATGCTTTGATTCAAGTGCACAAATAGAATTGGAGACCTGGAAGATACGGATGTAATACATGGTAGCCTTACTATGACATTCAATTTTTCTCCATTGAATAAAATTTTTCGTATTAGTTTTTTTAAAAAATTCATTGAAGACATAATTTTATAAGGGGTATTAAAGATTAAATAGTAAATATTAAAAAAAATATCACATTAAAACATCATAAGAATATTTTAATTTCCCTTTACACTAAAAAATAATTGAAACCTATAGTGGAGTTGTAGAAAGAATGAATATGACACTAATAGAGAAGGCTAGGAGTATTCTTAG
>MU211574.1:0-11272 GCA_018584345.1 Thuja plicata
CGGACCTCCAGTTGCTGAGAGAGAATGTGACGACTATGAAGAGTCAGCTGATGGACTCTGAATGCCTTCTGAAATCTTTGCTCTGACTTTGGTGCTGGCGGGTTTCTTCTCTGTTTTCTTTCCAGCTCGTCTTTTGTTCTTTTTGTCTTGAATGTAATTATTGCTAAATCTGGGTTTTGACCCTCTGTTGATTGTTCCCATCTTTGGGTCATTCTTTTTCTTGTGGGGCTTCTTTTAGCCTTTCCTCTCTTTGTTTTGTTAAAGGGTTTCGGGGTTCCCTTCAAAACCTGCTTTTACCATAATCAAAAACCAAATGCGACTGCCTTTCCTGAATGTGAGCCTAAAATTCTTATATGTGATTAATAGTTCTGGATGCGAGCCTTTACCCTAAATGCGAGGAAATATTTACCAGATACAAGTCTTCCCTAGATGCGATTTAGGATCCACCAGATGCGATGTAAGAAATCCAAGATGTGATTGCCTTTCCTGAATGCGATGATCTTTCCTGCATGTGAGCTTTGGAAACTAAAGGTGACTTTGAACCTAAAATTAGAGAACACAAATCAACCAAAAATAAGTTAAAGGTGAGGAGAAATCTAAGGATTTTCCCTATGGTGGGTGCCATAAATGTGTGTGTATTTTTTGGATATTCTAGCTGCAACACAACACTTCAATATGTCATTGCATTAGTGAGATAAACATGAAATATCAAAGGAAAATACATATACATCACTAAAATCAGCATATTTCTCCCTACCTAATAAGAGTATGAACTATGCTATAATTTTCCCTTAGATTATGCATAAATCAGTGACAACATCATGCTTAGAATGCAAGATTTAAAGAATGCAAACTAAGTTCTCAATCAAAGTTCATTTTAGAGATCTAATTGAAAGATTATGAAATTATAAGAGTAGTGAGCTAAAATGCATTTAAAATATCTAAGAATATGAGCAGCATAACATTCCAAAATGAAATTCTAAAATTAGGGGCCCATTGAGCTCACAATTCTTTCCTTTTATAGAAGAATTTGAGGAGTGAGATGTTAGGATTGAATTGTGAAGAGAGGTGGAGATTGAATCCTTGGTGATCCATGTGAGGTGATCCAATTGATTTGACTCTCATTGGCTAATGGATTGACTTTCCATTTTGCAAGTGAGGAGTTGTAATTAGGATTTTATTTAATTCCTTTTAATTAATTACCTTATCCATGTATTTATTTATTTTGATCTAATTTATTTTATTTGATTTAATGGGCTAAGGTAATTAATGTAAATTAGTGATAAGATCTCTAGGAGATTAAATTTGATTTAAAAAAATTATGCCAATTAATTGAAAAATTATCTTGACATAATTAGGGGTATGATCACACTTAGGGAAAATAGGGTCTATGGTCAGAGAAGACCAAATTAGGGTGGTTATGTATGTCACAATTACAACATTCTCCTTCATCAAAGATGAACTTCCAATAGTCTCCCCTTTTTTCATTGATGGTAACATACTAAAAGGGGTAGAATAATCAACTCAATTCTTCTTCTTCTTCTTCTTCTTCTTCTTCTTCTCCTTCTTCTTCTCCTTCTTCTTCTCCTTCTTCATCATTAGTTGCATCAAAATAATTTTCATCTAACATATATTCATCATCCAAATTAATTCTTATAGAATCCAAGATTAGAATAAAATTATCATGTTTTTCAATTTCATCTTTTAAAAACAAAAATTCCTGCCTTGGGCTATGCATAGGTTGGTCAAATGGAATCAAAACATCACTATGTGTGTTAGGGGAGGAAAGGATTTGGGAAGCATGCTAAAAAGTTCTAGCACAACGTTTGTGACATCAATCAAGGGCACAATGATTACATTTTGTATTTTTGGAGATTTGAATTGGTTTTGGATCAATCCACATCAGATCATTTTCTTCCTTAGGGGAGAAGAACTGAAGGAACCTCACTAGGTTGAGAGATTTGATGGGTGGAAGGTTTTCAAGTTAGAGGAGGTGGAACAAAAGCATAAAGAGGAGGTGTAGGTGGTGTAGGAAGGAATCCAAGTCTAGGGAAAGGAAGTGGAATATCCTTAGGGTTGATAAGTTCACAAACATTTTAGAATTTGTATTTCTTATAGAACCATAAAATATTATCTTTTCAAGGTTGAGTGGGTTGAGGTATAGAAGGCCAAAAGAAGTTAAGGTCAATAGACTCTTGAGGAACTAAAGGATGGAAAATAATATACTTAACAATGATTATTTCTCCATTGTGGGGAGATTTTACAAACTTCTAAATAGGAGAGGCTACAACATTAATTGAGGTGAGCCAAGGAAGACCAAGTTAGACAAACTGATCAGAAGTTGGAATGACAAAAAAGGTGACATCTAAAGTTTTACCACCAACTTATACAGGAAAAGTGATAGAACCATGAGTGGGATAAGTGAAACTATTACAATTTTGAATTTTCACATCAATTTTTTCATATAAATCATGTTGCATTTGTCTTGTGAAAATATTTTCTTCAATTTTAACAATCACCAGACACGTGGGATCTATAAGGACACCACACAAAAGAAGGCCATCGGCTCTTGAAACAATGTAAAAGGAACCATCAAGAGCCTTAATAGTTTCACTAGGATCAAAGGTAATGGGAATCTTAGGTTAAATTTTGGGTTTAGGTTTGGATTATATTTGATCAATAATGTTAACCACATTGTTGGCTTCAATAGATTCCTCATCATATGCAACAACATGGGAGGAAGAAGGAAAATGATTAGTGGACTCAATGGTATGAGTGGAATAAGAAGGTAAAGTATAAATATAAATTTGCAATTTTTTATTTGGAGGTGCTATAGATTTGTTTCCTTGATCATTCACATCTTCAACAAATATATTATTGGAATCAATAAGGTCTGAGATGAAAAATTTCAAAGGGAAACATTTCTCACTATCATGACCAAGTTGATGATGGTATTGATAGAAATATTTGGGATTTAAGTACTTGGATTGAGGTTTGTTAGGATAAATTGGGTTAATGAGAGGAAAAAGTAACATATTAGCATTAAGATACTTCATCATCACATTATGCAAAGATTCATTAAGTTGAGGTAAAAACGCAAGCAGGTTTAAAGTAAGATGAAAAAGTAGTCGGACCTTTGGATGTTGTTTCCACTTGTTCATCTACATGATTAGATGAAGGATTGATCTTGATGAAGCCATTTGGTTTTTGAAACTTCTAAAAGGACTGTGATGCAACATCACCCTTATCAACTAGATCCATTGGAGTGGTACTCTCAAATTGAATCACTTGAAGTTGATAATTATGAAGCACTACACATAATTGAGTAAAAGAAGAGAATTGAGAAAAAAAAAAAATCTTGTTCCTAATATTTTTTGTAAATTATAAATAAACATGAATTTCACATCAAGATCATGTATAAAAAAATAAATTTGAGCATGTAAATTTTTAAATATACCAATTAAATCAGTAACCTTTTTCTTTAGGACCTTGTTTACAATGCATCAAATGAGTCAAGGATATCTTATGACCAATATTGTTTTGAAATTGTTGAATAAAGGAATTGGCAAGTTTTTGAAAGGAATAAATGGAATAAGGAGACAAAGATCAATACCATTGAAAGGCCTTATCTCTAAAGGTTCTAGTGAATATATTAGTCATGAACCTTTGATCATGAGAAAAGACACTACACAAAGTTTGAAAGGTCTTAACATGGGTTAAGGGACTGCCTTTACCATTGTAGGTGCCTAAACAAGGGATCTCCATGTACTGTAGAATGATGAAATGGGTGATATCCAAGGTTAAGGGACTATAAATATAACAAGTTGGTATGTTAAACTTGGATTGAGTCATTGAATAAATTTGTATTTTTAAAGATGATACAGTTTGAGAAAGATTATTGATTGTAGATGAAGTGGAAAGAGTAGAAGGAGGTATGTGAATAATATTAGGAGCATTATGTGAAATAGAAGGAACATTGTAATAATAAAAAGACACACTATTATAAGTGGTAATGGAAGAAGGTAAGGAGACATATGGCATACCAGAGGAAGGAACACTAGTATTAGGAATGGGAACGTGTATAAGATTAGAAGGTTGAAAGGAATTGGTTATTATAGGTGTCGTATCGGTAGAAATACTAGGTATTTAAGTAGGAGTCAGATTATAAGGCTCAACACTATTGGTAGGTTGAGTGTAACCAAGTTCTTGAGAAAAATATTGAAGCATCTTGGAATTGTTATGAACAAGTCGAGAAAGAGAATGTAAGAAATCCATTTCTCAAGCCACCAACTATATAAATAGCATCAGGATTGGGATTCTCTTGACCTAACCATTGTTAGTATTTATCAAAAACATGAGAGATCTTTTGGATTTGAATAGGTGAAAGTCTTAGGCTCTCATCCTCATCATGGGAAGAGTTATTATCAATAGGTAGAGGAAGATCATTATTATGCATATTGGTATCTTCAATATTCCTAGGAAGAAAAGATAACTTGGGATCAAAGGAAGCCATAAGTCTACAACTTCTCCTAACCTAAAGGTTATAGGTAGGACTTAATGTATTAATACTCATTCACAAACTGAAAAAAATATATATCTAGAGAAATGCACAAAGGAGATATAATACTTAATCCAAAAAGTGAAGCTATATCAATTGTAAAGTAATTTTAAGCTAGATATTAAGCATGAAAGTAGATCTAACACAAGTTTAAATATCTAAATGATAAAAAAGATCTAGATATCAATAATGCATTGAAACGAGATCTAAATACCAAAATAAAAATAATGTAACAAGTGTTAGGTTCACCAAAATGTACATAATAAAATGGGGATCACCTAATAGGATGAAATCTCTCCCCAAATTCATAGTGTGTACATTAGAAATACAAAGCCATCACAAGTAAAATTGGATAAACACCATAAAATTGATGAGGTGCTGCCAATTCTAGATTTTGATCTTAGGGGCTTGTATTTCCTTTTTGTGTGTATGAAAAATTTATTTATTTAAATCTATAGATTGAAATGCTAAAAGGGAAACTAAAATTGAAATGTGATAAAGATAAGTGTACCTTATAAAGATGAAGGGGATGTTGTTCTGTTGTATTTTTTCCAACTATTGGGATCTTGGAAATAATTATACTTCTAGATTTGGGTCCTGAAAATGGCCTGTAACCTCTCCTAAAAATTTGAGCATGTTTCTGAGGGTGCAAAATGCCATAAATATTTTGTACCTAATGAATGTGTTTTAGATTTTGAGGAGACTCATGTCAGGACCAATGGAGCTCAGATCTAAAAGTATAGTTTTTCTGACTTGTACCTACACACATAAAAATAGGGAAATAGGTTGATTGAAGAGGTTTTAATTTGTCAAACCCCTATTTAGGAATCAACCTTTAAATATGAAATGTAAAGCATAAATTAAACACAAAGGCTCAGTACCATGTTAATGTTCTTACCCTCATGGAAATATGTTTATTTCTCTCAAATCCATAAGTATGATTTATGTTTTTTTCTTGAATATAGATTTTGACCTTGTAGAATAGATGTAGGATCAAGGATGCCTTCACATATGCATGGATCTATGAATATCATCCCTAGATCTTGATTTTCTAGAGAGAGAGAGAGAGAGAGAGAGAGAGAGAGAGAGATCTTCTTTTCTTGTTTGAGAGCTTCACTAAAACAACACCATTGGATAGAAAATATTTCTCCAACTTCAATAATATTTTCCTCGATGATAAAGATGAAGAATTCCTTGGCTTGAGATCTTGAAATCACCTATTTTTCTTGGATTCTCTTGAATATCTAAAAATGAATGCTTGCACTTGATATATTAAGAGTAATTTTGATATCTTGCATATGATAGGAGAAGTAAAATTGAGGACAAATATAGGGTTTATACACTTTACCCATCATTTTAAGATCTAAATCTAAGCTAGACTGACCACTAGACAAGAATTAAATGAAAACCCCAAACATCAAACTCCAAGCCCAATCTGGGATAAAATCCCAGGGTGCATAATGCCTAGAACATTGTGCACCTAGGGACACAATGTTTTAAATTTTGTGCACCCTTGGATTCTGTCCCAAATTTGGCCAGGGACATCGGCATTACAAAAAAGGCCCCAATTCAAATTATAAGTTTCCATGATCATGAAAAATGGGAAAAAAGATCTCAAAATCATAAAAGAGAGGCTACAGGTCCTAATTAAAGCCACCAATAATAGGTTGTAATTTGTTAGGATCAGGAAAATTGTATGCATTGTTAATTATCCCTAATCCTAATTAATGTTCATGAAAATCAAGATCTAATAGCTTAAGAGATCCCAAGACTGGATAATCTCTTAGCTTTATAAAGCACCAACCTCTATGCTAGCTTTAGATAAAACATTGGGGCCCACAAGGTACTTCATTCCTTAAACCCTGGTGAAATATAATGGATTAAATGTTTAAAGATGTTAATTTGATGATCATGGAAGGCATTAAATCAATTAATGTGTTGTATTGTCATTGATGTCAACTTGATATAATCTGTATGGTCATGGACATACTACCAAATACTTCAAAGAATCGATGAATCAGAGGCTATACTTTCAGTAATGCATATAAGTCAAGTATTCACATAGTGATTGCATAACCCGATGGAGTGCACACCGACAATCAAGGATGGTAGCATTAGATGCCAGACACTAGGTGACAAACTATCTTTTAAATCCTCTAAAAAGGTCACACCTAACAGTGTGTTTGTAACCTTTAACAGGGTTGGCTCCTAACACAACTTACTTCAGAAGTGTGAAAATTTGGGGTACCGGTCCTAGTGGTTTTCCCCTAACAGGGTTTCCACATTAAAAATCCATGTGTCATGTGTTTATGTTTCATTACTTTATTATTTTACATTCACATATGCAATTCTGGATTGATCGGTATAGTCTAGCTATTTACTGTGTTTCAGTAAATACAAGACTTCTTATCGGTAAACATAAAGAAGAAGGATTTACAAAGCATTCCGACAAGTAGAAAATTGTTATAAGTATTTCAAAGCATTCATCTTGTAGGACTAAGTATAACCAGAGGCTTAAAAGTGGTAATAAGTTTTAAGGGTTGATTTAAGGATTAATTTTTGAGGACATTGATTCAACNCCCCCCCCCCCCCCCCCCCCCCTTCTCTGTTATTACTAACAATTGGTATGAGAATTGTGTGCTTAGAAAGGAAGGTTTCAAGACCTAAGCTAAATATCAAAAGATGAACAGAGGAGATGTGCCCAAGTTGAACAAAGACAATTTTTCTTCATGGCAGAGAAGAATAAGACTCCACTTGTCAGGTATTGGAAATGATGTTACTAAATACTTAGATACTGAATATGTGTTTCCCAAAGGAGAACCCACAGTTGAAAAAATGAGAGAGAAGCATGAGCACAACTGCATGATGATAGATCTTGCTTCCTCACTCTCTGATGTTGAATTTGAAGATGTCAAAACCTACAAGAATACAAAGAAGATGTGGGACAAATTGATGCTTGTACATGGTGGTGACAAGAATGTTTTGAGAGCCAAGGTAGAAATACTTAGAGGAAAGTTTGATGATCTCAAAATGAAAGACGGTAAAAAAATCACATAGTACAACACAAGAATCAAAGAGATAGTCAATGCTATCCAAGGAGTTGGAGGTGTACTAGAAGAAGATATAGTGGTAAGTAAAATTCTAATAACCTTACTACCTACTTATGCTATTAGAGTATCTTACATACAATTAATGAGAGTAGTGGAAAATAGAAATGTTACTCTAGATAGTTTGATTGGAACAATAATTTCATTTGAGATGAACAATTTTGATAATAGTGTCTTACCAAACATAGAGTCTACATTCAAATATTCTTTGATAATAAGTTAATCAAGTCATAAACACACTATGAGAAAAGATAGTGATAGTGAAATTGAAGAAAAAGATCTTGATGAAATTGAAGCACTTATGGATAGAAGAATTCAGAGAGGTAAAGGTAAATTACCATTTGTTTGTTTTAATTGTAAAGAGATTGGACACTTTGCAGCAAGATGTCCTAACAGAAGAAAAGATGACAGAAGTAATGACAGGTCATTTGAAATATAGTATGACAGAGGTGATTACAGAAGCAACCAACAATCAGAAAGAAGAGATACCTGAGACTACAAGGACAAAGGAAAGAAGGAAGGTTACCTAGCTAAATGAAAAGATGATGATACTGACACTGAATCTGATGAAGACATCGAGATAGTGTTTGTGGAAATAAAAGATGATTTAGATGATGATGAAGAAAGGTATGTAGAAATTGCACTCATATCTAAAGTTAGTAAAAATGATGCCTGGATCACAGATAGTGGCTGCAGTCACCACATGACCGGTGACAAACAAAATTTTGAGACTTTTGAATACTACAATGGTGGATCAGTAAGAATGGGTAATGACACACCTTGTCTAGTTGAAGGTAGAGGAACTATAATGTTGAATAACCTGATAAAATGTGAAAATAATTATTGGGTGAAAGGATTGAATTATAATCTATTGAGTGTTTCTCAGTTGAATAATTCAGGTCACCGAGTAGCATTTGAAAATAAGAAGGAAAAGATATTCAATGAATCAGGTAATCTGATTGGTACCGATGAGCAGACAAAAGGTAACTTATTCTATCTAAATAATACTGACACCACTTTCTTAATGGCTAGAAATGAAGACATATGGTTGTGGCACAAAAATATTGTGTCATGTGAACTTTGAAAACATGATAAAGATAAGTAAAAAGAGAAATTTAAGAGGTTTACCAACGATGGTTAAGCTCGATAATATCATGTGTAAGAATTGTCAAAAAGGTATGATGACAAAGTCTAGTTTCAAAAGAAAAACCCATACATCTGATGCCATTCTAGAATTATTCCATATTGATTTATGTGGACCTATGAGGACAGAGAGTTATTATGGAGATAGATATTTTATTCTCTTTGTTGATGATTACTCTAGAATGATGACAGTAATGTTTCTAAAAGATAAATCTGAAGCATTTAAGATGTTTAAATGGTACAAAGCAATGGTAGAGAAACAAAGTGGTAAAGAATTGAAATGATTAAGATCAGATAAAGGAGGGGAATTTATTTTAGATGAATTCACTAACTTTTTTAATGAGCACGGAATCAAAAGATAGGTCTCTGCACCAAGAACACCACAACAAAATGGAATTGTTGAAAGAAGGAACAAATCCATAGTTGACTGTGCAAGGACACTGATGATAGAGAAAGGCATCACCCAAATCTTGTGGAGGGAATCTTTTAGTACTACTATTTACACATTGAACATAGTACAATTGAAGAAAGACACCTTATGAGCTATGGTATGGATACACACTCAATGTAAGTTTTTTCAAATTTTTTGGTAGTCAATGTTACATCTTAAAAGATGATAGAAATGGAAAACTTGACTCCAAGAGTGATGAAGGAATATTTCTAGGGTATTCCACCAAGAGCAAGGCTTACAAATGTCTCAATAAATCCTCTAACAAAATTTTTGAAAGTGCAAATGTAAAGATAGATGAATTTGTAGAGAAGAATGAAAAGGAAAGCACAAAAGAACTAGAGGACTACAATAGGTTTTTTATAATGAAGAACCTGACACTCTACCTGACCAACAATGTAGAGCTCCCGAGCAATAGATCATTGCACCCAAGCATCAGGTGGTAAATACCTATGATCGGGATATTGCTCAAAATGATGAACAAACTGATGAAGAACAGAATGAAGGAAAAAATTATGATCAAGCTGATAGACAAAGAGTTGAACTTGTACTTGCCAGATATGTCAAAAGGAACCATCCATAGAACTAGATCATTGGAGATAAGAAGGTTGGTATGAGAACCAGAAGTAGGTCTCTAAATACAAGATGTCTTATTTGTGATTATGAGCCAAAATATTTCAATGCTACACTTGAGAATGATGAATGGATTAGTGCTATGAATGAAGAGATTGAATAGATAGAGAAAAACAAGATATGGACACTTGTACCGAGACCATATGAAAATAATGTCATCAGTACAAAATGGATATTCAGAAATAAACTGATGAGAATCAAGAAGTCACCAGAACTAAAGCAAGACTAGTATGCAAGGGGTATGCACAAGAAGAAGGGATTGACTATGGAGACACCTTTGCACCCATTTCTAGGCTAGGAGTAAGAATATTACTAGCTTATGCTGCTTATAAAGGATTCAAGGTATATCAAATGGATGTCAATTTTGCATTCCTAAATGGAATACTTGAAGAAGAGGTATACATTGAACAACCAGAAGGGTTTGTTGATCTAGAAAAGAGGGACATGGTATGTAGAATACACAAAGCCTTTTGTGGATTGAAACAAGCACCCTGAGCATGGTATGAAAGAATTCATTCCTATCTTATAAGTATTGGATTTTTAAGGACTAGTGAAAAAAGTAATCTTTATTTGAAGGAAGATACGAATGCTAACATTTTGATTGTTGAGATATTTGTTGATGAAATCATATGTGGAGGCAATAATATGCTATGAAAAACATTTACAAAGGAAATGAGAAAAGAGTTTGAGATGTCGATGTTTGGAGAGATCAAGTTCTTTCTTGGTCTACAGATCATGCAACAAGGTGAAGGTATTTTCATTACACAATCCAAATACATCAAAGAAGTACTAAAAATATTCAATATGGAAGAGTCCAAACCAGTTGGAACATCGATGGAAATTGGATGTAAGCTGACAAAGGAGGACAAGTCATCATAGGTAAATCAGAATTTGTATAGATCAATTATTGGTAAACTCATGTATGTTGTACATACTAGACCAGATATTGCACATGCAGTAGGAATAGTTGCTAGATTTTCTACTAATCCCAGGGAATCACATATGACTATTGTGAAAAGAATCCTAAGATATTTGAAGAATACTGAGGAATATGGCTTATGGTATAGAAGAGAAGGCAAATTTCAACTTAAGGTCTTTACTGACACTGATTGGGCTGGAAATATTGATGACCGAAAGAGCACAACTGGAGGAACATTCTTTATGGGTGACAAACTTGTCACATGGATTAGCAAGAAACAAGGATGCATCTCTCAATCTACTGCTAAAGCAGAGTATGTTGGTGCTACTGCAAATTTCTCAAATATTGCATGGATCAAATAGTTACTGGAAGGTATGCATATGAAAATTCTTGAACTAGTAATTATCTATTGTGATAATACAAGTGCAATAAACATTTCCAAGAATCCAGTCATGCATGCTAAA
>JAGRRI010011883.1:0-10909 GCA_018584345.1 Thuja plicata
TTTGATGTGCTTGGTATGGTATGGGACAGAGTCGTAGTTACTTGCTTCGGCGAGATCCACACGATAACCTAGTCTCAACCATTGTTTTCCATATGATATATACATGTATGTTTCATCTTTGTGATGATAGGATTGCAGGTACCGGGCTACATCTTCCCTGAATTGGCAGAAGTGAGTGTACCCTATCACATTAATCTCAATGGTAAGAGAGGTGAGATAATTTTCAAGTCCAAATCCTATCCTAAACCTAATTGTCCTAGGTAGTGGACAAGTATCTATTTTGACTACCCTGACCAAATTTGTATAGTTGATAGGAATTCGTGTATCCCTTTCCTAGTGTATGTTTGATTTTGCTTGTTTTCAATTTCAGGTGCTCGATGTGTTTATGTGGGTGTTATATTATGTTATTTATTTAATTGAATATTATTGCAATTAATTATTAAATATAGGGTATTTGATTAATTGAAAATAAAATTAAATACCTATGTTTAATTGAAAGTTTAATTAAAGTGCAAATGTTGAGTATTTATATTTAATTGAATATTAGAGTAAATGAGCTTTTATGCTTAATTAATAATTAAATATTTAGTTGCAAGGATTATTGTGATGTAAATATTTAAGTTATTTAAATTAATATTTTATTAATTACATGTGCAAGATTTGGTTGAAAATTATTTTCAAACTCAAAGCTCTCAACTTGAATTTAGGAGTCAAAGTTGAGTTGTGCAAGTAATTAGATATTTTAATTAATTAATTGTTATTTCTTTCAATTTTGGAGAGGAGTCATTTTAGGAGTTAACTGGATGTGTTGTCATTAGGGTTTGCTTGATTAGCGGAAATGGATCCTCATTAGGGGGATTCTTCTCTCATTCTCTCATAACAGGTTTTTGGGAGCATTTTTGGAAGCTTGGGTGTGTACTTGGTTTTGGAGCATAATTTGGGAATTCTCCTTGCTTGGATTTTGCATTGTGTGTTCTTCAACAGATTTTGAGGTAGGGTCTTGTTCATGTCAATTCTAGTTTTTCAGATCGTTGTCTTCTATGCATCCGGAGAACTAAGAATCCTTTGTTTGATCATTCCTTGCTTGTTTATTTTGTGTTTGAGGGTTTCAAATGGTAAAATATGTTTTAGATCAATTTCATGTTTTAATTCACGCTTGTATGCCAGATCTGTGTTTGTGGGCACAAAGGGTTTCATTTTATAGTATTAAATGCAAATATGTATTAGGGTTTCTGAATTGAATCTAATATTGAAAAGGGTGTTTCTGGAAACCTAGATCCTTAATGTTTATAGGAAAATAAATATTACCCTAGTACAGAAGTGCTGTCAAAATTTCGTTGAATAAATCCTTATGGTTCTCTTAGAAAATGATAAATTAAAATGGCCTATAGTTCTAACTATAGTAGAGGGAAAAATAAATATCCTCCTTGTAATGTCTATTGAGAAATTATTGTTTAAAAAAAAAAACAAGCTCTGTGTTTAAAAAAATACAGAGCTAAAAATAAATTCACAAGTCAAAAAAGGAAAAAATGAAAGAATAGAAAAGCCAAAAAGATGAAAAAAAAACCTTTTCGTAATTCCGTATTTCAGAATTTAAATAAAAATAAAAATTAAAAAAAATATAAACTACTGAGAGTTTTGTTTTAATTTAAAAAAAATATATTAAAAAAAATTGATATGGCAGGTCGGGGCCACCACTTCCCCCACCCCCAAGTTCATGGGGCCCACCGCTAGCGCGGAAGCCAAGACGCTGGCACGGCAACCGGAGCTGCCAACGCGGCAGTCAAGGCGCCGGCCGGGCTTTGGCCACCCGCAGCCCTTCCTTTAAGGAAGGAGCCCGCGAGGATTAAAGAAACAGGGTGGGGTCCACGGGACTCCCCCAAGATATTTGATTTTATTATTATTATTATTTTTAAATGTTTTTTTAATATATGTTTTAAAACTTAGTTTATTTTATTTTATTTTATTTGGATTTAGTTAATATCAATTAGTATTATTAAATTGAATTAATCTTTAATTCATTTTAAATTAAGCATAATTTAATTTAATTTAGTTTTAAATTATTAAATCATGTTTTAATTAATGTGAAGGCTATTTAATATATTTAGATATATATGTATATATTAATTTTATTAATATATATTTATATATATATTAAATTATATTGTAAGTATATATATATATATATATATATATTGATTCTTTAAATGGTAGATTAAATTGAGGTATGGCTATATGTTTTAGGAGCAGATGATTATCTCAAGGAGAATGTATCATATAAAGGTTATTCAATTGTATTTTTATATTTTTGTAATTATAGCTAAATAGGTAATTATTCCATAGATGTATTTATAAGTTGAATTTATAAATAGATCTATAGGATATGTTAACGTTACCAATATGAAGTATTTAATTATCTTTGGATAGTAATTGTAATGGGTAAATGAATTTGCATGAGTAGGGGTTGTAAATTTTTTTATTCCTATGTTAACATTATATTTGATTTTATGCATTCAAAAATGAATTGGTTACACCATGATGTGTTTTGGGTGCGTGTTTAAATGAATTTATTGTTCTCCTATGTTATCATGCTTTCGGGTATCTGTTGGGTTAGATGACCCTAGGACTTAAAACCAGAGGTTTTGGATTGTATTTTCTATATGATGTTATTATGATGTCAGTTGTGATTATATGAGTTTGTCATGGTCCTGATTTCCTAAACCCAACCCAATTCAGTTGTGATGTGATGTTTGGCTGTATGAGGATACTGTGGATATTGTTATTGTTATTCGAGAACCTATGTGCTCCTGAATGAGTAGGATGTGTTTTGTAATTATGTATATGTTCATATGTTGATTTTGAGCCTAGGTAGGTTAACTAAGTGTACAGTGGGAAAGTGGCTTGGAATGGGGGTTCAGGACCCTAAGCGGTTACTAGGTAAACCCATTGGCAAGTTACTTAATAAGTGAAAATATAATACATTAAAGGGGTTTAAAATAAATTAATAAGATGTCTGAGTTTGTACCCATGCCTTGGGTGCTGTCGCACAATAGGATGGGAGTTGGGATCCTTGTCTTCACGAAAGGATCACTGAGCCACATAGTGTCACCTAGAGGCCAAGGTCAAGAGGTACTACTAGGGTTACCTTCAAGGTTGGACTTATGTGATGACACTTCCCTATATACAACTTAGGTTATCCTACGTGTGTCAGTTGCATTTGGTGTTGTTTAGTATTCTTTGTTATGGTTTAGATTGCTTCTAGGATCTTCCTTTGCATTAAAGTATGAGGTCATGTGTACCTTGTTTTGTATTCTTGTTGTACACCATGTGTGATGGGCCTGTTACTATCTCCTCAGCACAGTGGGAGTGGACCTTTGGTTCCACGTGGTCGGGTGGTAGTGATTATTATTATCATTGAGATTCTGACAGATTCTTCTTCATGCTTGGATGTTCTTTGATGCAGTTCTATCTTCTGATTCTTTTGGAGACTGGTTCAGTTTCATGAGTTGTATATTTGTACCATATGTGTTTAATGGTTATCATCCTTAGAAGATGCCTTGTATTGCTTATTAGGTACTATTACATACCCTATAATTTGTGCAGTGGATGTTGATTAGGTGGTATACCTTATGGTATCAGTTGTATATGTAATCTTTATTATCGAGATGTATGTTATTAGTTTCAGATTATGTAACCTTTATGTCAGTTCTTTATTATTGTAATCATAGATTAGTTTGTTTAAGTAATTCTACGTTAAGGAACCCTCAAGGAATGTTAATCATGTATGAGTTGTATTTCATGTACATCATGTATTTCATTGTGTTGCTTCCGCATTGTTATTAATATTGTTTGTAAGCATTTTTTAAAAAAATTATTCCGTGAACTTTGTGTCATATTTGGGTTAAGTTCTCTTGGTTTCCCTGGCGGGGCATTATAGGAATCATAGGCTAGGTAGCATAACATCTCCACTAGGAATTCATGTCGGAAATCATTTTCTGGCATCTATAACATGGAAGCAAGAGTAGCCATGGCATCCGGTGCTTTATTGTCTGCCAAAAGAACTTGTTTAAATGTGATATGAAAAAATACTTTCTAAGGTCATCAACCAACCATTTATAAGGCACTATCTTGTCATCCTTTGTCTGATAGATATCATTTACTTTATTGATGACTAACTTTGAATCTCCAAGGATATTGAGCTCATCCACTCGCCTCTCAAGGGTGATCTTCATACCATTGATTAAGGATTTGTACTCAGTGATGTTGTTTGTACAAGGAAACAACATCCTATATGTTTTTGGTAAAGAGTACCTTTGAGGTGTAATGAACAGTATCCCAGCACCTGACCCATGTTGGGTAAATGAACCATCAAAGAACATAGTCTAGAATCGGTGTGTGAGAAGTAATATGGGCTCATCTGGAAATTCAATGTTCAATGCTTTATGATCTACTAGAGGTGCTTCTTCTAACTGATCTAAAATTGCTTGCCCCTTGATGGCTTTTCTTTCTACATACTCAATATCAAATTCACTGAGAAGCGTGACCCATTTAGCTAGTCTACCTGTGAGGGTAGCTATACTGAGAAAATATTTCAGAGGATCAATTTTAGCAAGAAGGCGTGTAGTATGAGCCAACATATGGTTTCATGGTTTTTGTTAAGCAAAGACCACTGAAAGGCAAGCCTTCTCTATAGAAGAATATTTTTTTTCATATGAGACCAAAGTTCTACTAATGTATTATATAGCCCTTTGTTTGTTGTTCTGATCTTCTTGAGCCAATAGGATTCCCAATGATGTATTTGTAGTAGAGATGTAAAGTATAAGCGTCTTCCTATGAATAGGAGGAATCAAGATTGGTGGGTTTGCAAGATACCATTTGATTTGTGTGAACCCCTCATCACATTCCTTGTTCCATTGGTAAGTCACTCCTTTGTGTAAAGTCTTGGTAAATGGTTGGGACTTTTCCACTAGTTGTGAGATGAAACATCAGATAGACTATAGTTGGCCTTGAAGTGCTCTCATTTTTCTGATATCCTTTGGTGGCAGCATTTCCATGATAGCTTGAACTTTCATAGGATCCACTTTGATGCCTTTTGCAGAGAGAATATAACCAAGCAATTTTCTAGATGTTACGCCAAATGCGCATTTCTTAGGGTTGATCCTTAGACTAAATTGTTCCATGCAATCTAATATAGGACCTAGATCTACAAGATATTTCTCTCATTGCATGATCTTAGCTAGAGTGTCATCAACATAATCCTCCATTGTTTTGTGCACCATGTCATGAAATATGGTGATGATAGCTCTCTGATATGTAGCACAAGCATTTTTGAGCCCAAAGGGCATGACATTCCAATAGAAAGTGCCCCATGCACATGTGAAAGCAATTTTTTCTTGGTCCTCTGGCGCGATCTTTATCTGGTTGTAGCCAAAGAAACCATCCATTAGTGAGTACATTTCATATCCCACTGTCATATGTACAATCATATCAATATTGGGCAATGGAAAGTCATCCTTAGGATATGATTTATTCAAATCTCTGAAGTTTGTGCATACTTAGATAGATTTGTCATGTTTTGAGACTAGAACAATGTTAGAGATCCTTTCTGCATAGTCAATGGATCTGATGAATATTGCCTTTAGAAGTTTCTCCAATTCAGCTTTGACAAGTAGAGCCACATGTGGATGCATTTTCTAAATCTTTTTCTTAACAGGCTTGACACCTGGTGCAATGGAAAAATGATGCATGATTAGATTAGGGTCTAATCTTGGCATGTCTGAATATTTCCATGCAAAGTTTATTTTTTTGCTCTGAAAGAATGTAACGAATTCCTCTCTTTCTACCTCAGATAATGATTGTGCCAAATGAATTATCTAAGGTTCATCCTCTGTACCCAAGTTAATTGGTTGAGTGGGATCAATTAGCATAGATGATCATTCCTGGAAATGACTTGGAAGTGTATCAAGTATCTCATCCTCAGGCACCTTAGAGAGGTTTTCACCATTGAATACATCCTTTATTTTGACTTTTTTAGGCTCTGACACTGCCACAATCTAGTTTTCACCATCAGGGCACCTATTTTTTCTTATTTTGATTATGTGACTAAGATACTTGATATCAGCCTCGGTCATGTTGATACTTTCTTCACTAGTGGAGGACGTTACAAGTTTGATAGCATGCAAGTAACAGGAAAGAGTGTAATCATTCTAGAACATAAGGAATTCATTAGATGGGGAGGGAGAGTTCAAGTCTATAAGATTAGGATGAAAGAGTGAAAGAGAAATGATGAGTTCAAGTGTGTTCATGGTATAATCATCGAAAGCACAGATGAGCAAGTCGATACCTAGAGCATCCAAAGGTGTAGTCAAATTCCTTTGATTCCTAGAGACCGTAGTAGACAAAATGTTAACATCTATGGAGTCTGACTTCTTTAACCTAACACTAGACCCTTCACCTACATTGAGAAGGTTTTCATGCATGTGAATTGTATCTATATCTCTGTTAGAGGTGGCATATGACAAGATCTCAAACTCATATTCATGAGAGTCTATTTCATCATTAGGCATCATATCAAGAACGTGAGTAAAGTCAACCCTCTGTCCCTAGTTTGGGTGGGTTCTACCTAAAACTTTTGCTATGGTGAGATAAGCACATTGTGACATAGGTTTGTCATCAATGCTTGCAGCATCCTCTATTTCTTATTTAGTGAGGAGTGGCTGGAATTCCTGTTCAAACTGCTCTTGAAAGTGTGTTGGTATGTACAAAACACCCTGATGACCTGAATTGATAGTGTGCATTTCTTTCCATCACTCATAGTTTAATGGATAAAGTGGAGTGGTTTTATCAGAGTTATTGTTAGTCATGACTGTACTGACACATGGTATAAAGTCATCTGGATCAACAAAGAATGCTGCCAGATTTGGAGGAATGGGACAAGGGAAGTAGTCTTACTCTGAGCTATCCTCAGACTCTTCAATTGTAGATTTCTCTTCAGGTATTGGTTGTTGATCTGTGTGAGATACAAATTGGTTTATTCCCAGTTGAAATGTGAGCTTCTTGAAGCCTATACCTGTAGAGTCACATGTTTGGCGACCAATAGCCTCAAGTGGTGAAATCAATCCCTTATGGTTTGCACCTATAAGACCATTTCCTTTGTAGCCAAAGTGTTGCATAATAGTTAGACCTTTTCCATACTGTTCAGGATTTATGTCATAGGGTGGAGTGGTTTGTTCAAAAGTGTCCTCTCCTTTATAGATCCAGGCTTTGATAGCCCTATTTTTAGCTTCTTCTTCTAATGGTACTATGGCTTGTACAAAGGTACCACCATATTTTTTTGGAGAAGGAACCATATAAGGTTTAGTGCTTTCAGAAGGTCTCCCAAAAGAATGTGGAGACAAAGGTAGAGATGTAATAGATAGCATGGGTTCAAACTGATATCCTCCCATGTCATTTTTCTTGAGTATCAAACCCTTTTCCATTTCTTTTAGTTTAGTCTTGAAGAGCTCAATGGACTCTCTGTTAGTGGGCACAAAGATGTCAGTAGATTTTGTGAGTGTGTTGCAATCATAGCATATATTAGCAGGTATAGTCACTTCAGACCCTTGGAATGGGAATTTAATTCACTGATGGTATGTTGAATGGATAGCCTTCATTTCATGGATCCATGTCCTTCCCAATAGAATATTGTATGCTAAAGGAATGTCAAGCACTTGACAGATAACATCTCTTTCAACAGGACCAACTCTGATTGGCAACACAACTAGCCCCTTATATTTATGTTCTTCTTCATCATATTCTTTAATAGTAATCTTTTTGAGAGCATCGATGTAGTCTTCATCATAGCCTAGCTCAGTAAGGAAGCTAGCAAAGCAAATGTTGAGTCCAGTGTCATTGTCTATGAGAACACAGTGAACGCACTTTGGACCAATCATGACTTCAATGTGCAAGGGGTTATTATGCTGGTGACTCAAAGAATGGTCGTCTTCCTTAGAGAAAGACAAGTAATGGGAGGAGGTAAAGTGACCTACCATGGATTGAAACTAGTTGCGATCAAGATCTTTTGGGACATTTTCCTCAATGAGGGCTTTCTCAAGGATCTCCCTGTGAGCAGGGGAGATTTTTAGCAGCTCAAAGATGGTGATCTGAGGATTAGTACATTGTAATTGTTCTATAATGTTGTAGTTGGCAGCATTAGATGGGGAACCCAATTTTGGATTCTTATTGGCAGAGCCAATAGTAGTTTTGTTTGTAGGTTGTGTTGGCATAGACGTAGAAGGCTCATGGCCTTTGATGATGATCTTAGCACAAGATCAAGTAACAACATTTGCACTAACTTGAGACTGTTCTTTTTTGGAGGACTGAGTTGTAGACCCTCACAAAATGAAAGGAATTTTGGGATTGAGATTATCTTCCCTTCCCTTGAGAATGACAACATTATAGTATTCAGCATCAACAGGCTCAACCATATTAATGACATTATCATTATTGGTGTATGTATAGTTGACCTTGGCATCAGTATTTTTGCCTTTAGATGACTCACCTTTCCCATGAGGAGGAAATGGATCTTTAAAATCTTGGTGGTCTGAGTTCTTGTTGTGATCTCCCACAGTAATAACCTCATTCTCAATGAGATCCTGGATTTTATGTCGTAATTTAAGACAAGTAGCCATTTTATGACCTTTGTTTTGATGAAAATCACAATAAGTAGATTCATTCCACCAAGAGGGTCTTGGTTTTGGATCATAAGGTCTTGAATTATCTAGTGGAGTAAGTAAATTGTTGTCCAAGAGAGTCTTGTAAACCGCATCAAGAGGTTCTCCTAAAGGAGTGAATTCACACTTGGGTCTAGGAGCCCAAGGTTTTGATCCAGAAAATCATTAGGTACTCAATTCTGCCACAACTTGTTTAGTGGCCTTGGCAGCCTGCATTGTGGTGGTGAGGTTAAAAGTAGCCTTTAAAGGCTTGGGAGTGACATTTTCTATAACTCCATCATTCACAACATTTTGGTTCTTGCTAGGAAATTTGGGTTTATCTTTCCTTGACGAGGAAGACCCTTCTTTATTTTCCTTATGTAAGGCTAATTATCCTTTCTTGATCATAAATGTCTCAATTATCATAGCTTTCTTAATCATGTCATCAAAGGTTAGATCAGGACCTTGCAGCTATACTTGATACCCAAAGTTGGGAAGAAGATTGTCCAGAAAGATGCCCAACTTTTTGGATTTGGGTATTTTGAGATAATATCATGTATAAAGTTGTCTCCATCTTTGGAGGAATGTCAAGAAGGATTCCCCATGATTCTATTTCAAGTTGCAAAGATCATGGATGTGAACCGGATGTTGGATGTTGTGAGAATAGTGTTGTAGAAATAAATTGGCAATTTTGTCAAAAGTTTTGATGTCATTTGGTAGCCTAGAGAACCACTCCATAGTCGACCCTCCCAAACTATGTGGGAAGAGATGCATGAGATAGGTTGTGTCATGTATAAACTCCATAAAGAGAGCACCAAACTCTCTCAAATGATCTTGGGGATCAGAGGTGCCCAAGTATTTATCGTATTTGGGAAGTTCAACTCCTTTGGGAAAAGGAGGCATGCATAGACTCTTATCAAATAGGAATGGATAAATGCTTTCTAGTGTGAATTGAGTGGTAGGTTTTTATTTTTCCTTCATGAGTTGAAGGAATTTCTCTTGCATGCCTTGCATTTTCTTTTGCAAGTGGGAGTTTTCAGTTTCTTCCTCTTTCTCAACAAGTGTCTCTATCTTGTAATCGAAGGGGAGTTTGGCTCCTTGGTTGGGAAATTCGAGAAGGTATTTCTCCTTCTCTTATTTCATTAGGACCACCATCATTCTCATGAATTTTTTATTATTGCGATCATCTAAGATATCTCCTTGGGTTATTTTCCTCTCTTCATCAGGAGGAGGATCTTGAAAAGAGAATTTACCCCTGGGTAAAAGCACAAAGCTGTGTCACGTTTCAGGACCACTTATCAGCACAACTAAATTTGAGTATTTCTAAATAAAAATTAATTTTTGTTAAACATATGGTCTAACAAGATTCATTCTAGCTAAGCTAGATAAGTGGTTAAACATTTCCAATTGGAAATGTCTATTAAATGCATGTTTTATATCAATTACCAAAGAAATAAAATTATTTCAGAAAATCGATGTTTCAATAACCCCTACTCTTTTTAATGATATTTTTAAAAAATATAAAAAATACCCTTTTGTAGAGCTCAGAGTCAAGATTATTGTCATATAAAGTTTATAATATTTTGATTAGATCTAATATATTATTATTTCAAAATACAACAAGTAGGTATTTTAACATTCAAGAAGATGTTGCTTCAAATAAATAAAAAAATAGTAAATCATATCAAAAAAATTTAAAATTTATATTTAGCACTAGAGGAGAGAGTATTTTTAAAGAATATGTAATTTTTTTTCTGAATGGTGTAGATTTGATAGGGGAAATTTGGAGGGAGATGAAAATTGTCGATTTCAGATAAGTTCAACTTTGAGCAGTTATAACGGAGAAAATATACATTGAAAACCAATATTTCTTCTTTTATGCACTAGCTATACATTTTATCTATAACATATTTTGAAATCAGAGGAAAAATAGATTAGTTTCATATACTTGTTTGGAGGGAGCTAGACCCCAGATTTTCAGCAGTTTTCAGCAATGGAAAAATGGACTTGAAAAATTAAAAAACTATGTACATTCTTGTTCAAAAAATTTAAAAAAAATTATAGACATAAAATTAATCTATTTTTACACATTTCTTTAGTTTACATCATCCTCAAATTCTAAAAACAAATTCCACCTTTTAGGTCGTTAAAGTTGAACAGTTTGCATGTTGTGGTCCTTTTCCTTTATAAAAGTGTGACATAGGTTTGCACTTTTACCG
>JAGRRI010012126.1:0-10323 GCA_018584345.1 Thuja plicata
ATGAAGATGTTCTGGGGGAAACTGGTTAAGGATTTAATCCAATACTTTACTTTAGAAGGCCACTACACTAGAGTGTATGATTTCCATTTTATGTTGATTAACCATTTTAGGTATAAGAGGAAGATTTCTTTTCCTTTTCTGTTGCTAGAGTCTTTAGGCATGAACATCATAGAAAATAGGAAAAGCCCTGAGAAGCCAATTTTACATGATGGGTTAATTCTTCTCATCTATGATTATGCTAAGGTTAAGTTGATGGGTTAAGTTTCTATGGGTCGTGACTCAGTTGTGGGACCTACCTAGAAAAGGCTTTTAATGAAGAAAGGTATTGGCAGCAGTTAAGCGTGTTCGAGCTGTCAAATTTATGAGGAATTTGTGTGGCATAAAATTTTGTGCAAGTGCCATTAAATGATTGCATGTGTGAATGGTCACTTCATTCTCTGAGATTTTATTGCCTTAATGATGGGAAATTAATTGTCAAATCCGTGGTAATTCTTATTTAAAACCCTTCTTAGCATTCATTATTTTTGAAATATTGTCGCTGTCTGTATGCGTGAAGATTGAAGGTAAGGGTTTTTGGAGCTCCAGTTGCGGATTTTTCTACAGTGATTAAGGTAAGTCAGGCTGAAATTCCTATAGCAGTTAAATTTAAGAGCTTGTGAAATTTGCAGAATTTTCTGTGACAATTATCAATCTATTCTTGCAAGTATGAAGTCTGCATTCCATTTGTTTGGAAGTGTGTCTAGTCTGGTATGTGAAAATCCCATTGTGACAGACACAAATTTAGAAGGATATGATGTAGAAGGAATTGATGATAAGCTCACTGGGTCTGTAGAAGAGAATGTCCCTTCTCTTGAAATTTTGAGTAGTGGGTTGTGCATTGTTGCTTGTTTTCCTCCTACAGTAGTCTGTCCTGAACTTGTCCATGAGTGTATCCAAAACTATGACCAGCGAACCCAATCAATTTTCAAGACAAATGTTGAGGTCTTGATGGCTATAAACAGAGAAATTGTTGCTTTAGCTTTCCAAATTCAAGAGTGAACTTTTTCCGCTTTCTCTCCTGCACAGTCCCTTGTTAAGTTCAAACCAAATGCAGATGCAAATCGTACCTCAATAGCCAAGCATTGATTATTAAATGCCCAGAGGGGAGGTTCCTATTTTCCCAAAAATCTCAACAGAAGTCATGTGCACCCATATATTAGTGATGTAATGGTGATGTTGCATAGAGTCAGAGGGTCACCCGAGGCGTTCTTCTTCTCATTGGTTGTTCTGTTATGTTCAGATTGTTTTAGAAGGAAAACAAAAGTTGGATTAGGCAAAATTAATTCCAGACTCTATGAGAGAACAACTGAACAATTCCAAACTCACTGGATGTAGCTTTTTCATGTCTTCTTATCTGATGTATTGTCTAGCCTGTAGTAGGAAATGGGATAAGATGATTCATGAGCCTTGGATAGATGGAATGTGTGTTTTTGAGTATTTCCCCATTCTTTGTAAAGATAATGTAATTCAAAACTACAAGAGGGTACATGATACTTTTATGGGTAAACTTTTTTTTGAGATGACTGGGGATTCAGCCAGAAGAATGAGTTTAAAAGCTCAACAATTTGTGACAAGATTTGGGAATTTTTGCATTCAGTTCCCTAGGTTCTCTTATATTAGAATTGGTGGTTTTGAAGATTCCCCTACAAAATCACATAGGTATGCCTTTGATTGTTTTATCCTTGCAGAAGTCTATAGGCATCTTGCTACTATGCTTAAACATTTTCTTCCTGAAGAAGGATGGGAGAAAGTTTTCCCATTACAGCTAGGTAAATTTTCATGCTTAACTATTGAAGATGCAATAAGTATTGGGAGTGACCTTAGTCATTTTGATTTCAAGTATTATGTGGAGAGAACATGCTTTGATAATAAAAACTTTTCTAGTGGGAATCTAGGCCTTAGATCTCATATGTTTCCAATTCCCCATCTAGAGGATTTCTTGGAAGATTGTGCAAATGAGTCCCAAGTTATGAAGAGAGGTCATAGTAGACTCTGCATATCTCAAATCCTGTCCATGAGATTGTAGTTCAACATAGAAGGGGTGACAGATGATGGTTCTAACTTAGTTTAACCTAGTTTCAAAAGGCTCCTGGATAATGAAGAGTTAGATATTGACTGGTCAAGAGAGGAGGAAAACAAAATTAAGTGCAAGACACAGTATGTACTCAAATTAACCAAAGAATGGCTGCAGAAAAAAAGAGAACAGTCTAGTCCTAAATCAATTGGAGTTAAAAATTCAATTTTATTTTCCTCCCCCTTTTTTTCTAACCCTCATAAACCATCTGGTAATGTAGGTTCAGCAGATAAGTAGAAGAATAAGGATCCCAGGAAGAAATCTGTTGTAGAACTTTCCCCTGTGGCCTCACCTTGGCACATTACTAGATCGAGGTCTCGATCATAGAAAAAGGGAAAGATGACTTAAGAGAATACAAACAAAATCAATTTGGAGGATGACAAATTTGGGGATTTAAATTACCAAATTGGGGAAGATGAAAAAATCAGAAAAGATCTCTTCGATCTTGATGATATGACTCTAGATTTAATGGATACCCATGCTAACACTGGTGCCCAACTAGAAGCAACAAATGATACACCAATATGGTTAACCTCTTCAGTGAATAAGAAATGGAGCTTGATTCTGGTATCTTTACCAGTGCAAGATATAGTCAGTAAATATGCTTAAAAGACTCCCAAGGCCAAGAAAGTCAAGAGTACAACATGAATGTTTGATGATACTAAAATAGGGAAGTGGATAGCCAAAGTAGCCACCTACAGACTAAAGGAAGAGAAACAAGATGTTGCAGTCAAAGATTTTGAGGTCACTAAAATTGAATTAGGGACTATAGATAGTCTGGGAAAGAATCACCTTTTCAAAGAGACATCCCAGCAGATGTTGATAACATCATGGCAGGATAGTAAGAAAAAGAAGGAACTGAAGCAAGCCATAGTCTCAATCTCTCATTTCATAAATAATTTTTGTAACTTTGATGCCACCCCACTAACTCAATCATCATAGGTATTCGACCCAAACTTAGTGAAAAGTAAAACATTGCTAAATCAAGTTCAGAGGGGTCAAACATTGGTCTCCTCAATTGATGAGTGGATTTCCCAAGTTCTTAACAATGGAAAACAATACATCAAGGATTTGCACTTAGTTCTTCATGACACATAGGTTGTAATGGGAGAATTGCAAGCCCAGCGCTAGGTCTAGGATGGAGAGGAGGAAAAATGGGTGTCGGCGATGACAAAGTTTATGGAGATAGAGAGGCATGGTTTCAACAAATTCTACATGAAAAAGTCTCTAAAAGGTACTGAAGAATCCATTTTCTTCATCCTTAGGAAGAACATCAGTTGGCGCATCACTCTAATAAGGAGCTCCATTACAAAGAACAAAGAATATGAGTCTGAAGCTAAGCAGATTCAAAAGGCTGCCCTGAACGAGTTGAAAGTGATTAATTTCACTTATACCTATCCATCAGTTTATGGTTAGCAAGAATTGAAGGGTGCTCTAGATGCTTTCATCTCGAAAATAAAGACTATCAGAGAAAAGATTAATCCTAAAGCCTCTGACTTAACTCAGATGGAAATGATTGAATCTATGCTATATCTGTGTTCGGATCAGCTGCCCAATGTCATAGAAAAGGTGAAGAAATTGAAGTGGAGTAAAGACACCTCCATGGCTCGGATAGTAAATTCTAAGATCCTGCATCTGTCGTTCACGAAGGAGCTGTTCTAGGCATATAAAGAATGGAAACCTACCCAATTGGTTATTGAAGAAGAAGGGAGTCCATTGGGGAGCGAGGATCATGTTGTGGACAAGGAACCAGATTTGGTTATTTAGTATTTACTTGGTTAACATAAAAACTCTTAAGTATGTGTGTCCTTTTTTTACTGGTTTAGTTATATAACTGATTGCCCAAGAGGTCATTTTTTTCAGGAGACGTCTCGGTGCTCTGATACTATATATTTGGCTGTTGAAACTTTTAAAGGGTTTGGAAAAACTCATTGCTGATAGATAATAGATTTTGATAGTAATATTTTTTTTTTTGAGAAGGTTAAAGGAATAGATAGAAATATTTAAATGTTATGGAAAGAATAGATTTCATGCAATTGCCTGTGCAGTAATTTCTAAAATATATTATAGTGAGGTTTATCGAATTTGTGTTATTTGAAAACCAAAAGTCAAGTGTCCTGTGTTGACATCTTGTTTATCCTGTTATGTATATGTCTGTTGGTTCATAATATCTGAATTTTGGATTTTATCTATCTTCTTTTATCTTTAGTTGAGAAGTTGTTTATGTTTCATGAAATGCAATCACAGAAGTAACTGTGTTTTTCTTCCCAATAATTATTCGGTTTTATTTCCTTTATAATTGTTTAATAGCATATCATCAAATAATGATATTGTAGCCTTTATAAGCTTTCAGGTTAAAACCTAACCAATTGAACTGTTATCAAATTTTATTGAAAATCAATATTAGGGAGTTGTACCTATAACAAAATTTAGAGGGAAGTGATCATAAAAGATACCTACCCAACTGTTAGAGATAATTTGTCTTTTAAGGGTGATAGAGTAAAACTTAAAAGAGTATTTGTAGAAAGACAAATTTGTTTGCTAACAGATTTTTGGCAACTGTACTAGGGAACGCTCATAGTGTAGACCTATTTTTAAATGCTTTCTTTTATGAACAAGATATGGTCCTACCAACTGTGGTGATACCAAACCAGGAGGAGCAACCTCCTGTCATCCAACCAGATCTTAATTTCCAAAATACCTAAGAGGATATAATTTTTTATTTGAACACTGTTGCTTGGAATTTAAAGACCAGCTATCACCAGTATCAACAAGTTCTCCTAGTTTTAGAAGAAGAGGAAGACATAGGAGAGTGGCTGAGGGGCCTCCCAATTTCCCAAGAAGCACAAATCATTGACAAGGTTGCTTAAAGGTAGTAAAATAATATAATACTGGATTCTCAACCATATACCAAGTCCCAGAGGAAGGAGGGAATTTTTGATACTTTTTATGAGAGTTTGCAAAACCTCCATTTTTTGACCTCTTACATTTCAAATCCCAAAGCCAAGAGTAGACCTACTTCCCCTCTTAAAGCCTCTTCAAATACTTCCCCATCCTCTAGAGTCTGGCAAGCCTTGACTTTGTCTGGTATTCAAGCACCACCAATAGTAACAATCTTTCCAAGTGCAGTCATGGCTCAACCATGGGGTGCAGCAGTTGGTCCTTTAAATTTAGGAGCTCATCATCCTCTCCCTAAAGGTATTAAAGAAGTCTTTCCTAAATTTTTTGGAGATGGAAAATTCTCATTAGATGAGCACTTGAATGCATTCAATGTAGCTACTACCATTTTGGTAGTGCAGCATGAAGATGTAGCCATCAACCTCTTTGCACAATCCCTCTCAGAGGGAGCTGTACAATGGTTTGGTCACTTGCATGCTGGGTCTATCACAAACTAGAAAACCATGAAGACCGCATTCGAAGGACATTTTAAAGGGGCTGATGATGAACATTTCATGCTAGCACAATTAACACAAATGAAGAAAGAGATTCATGAGCCAATGAGAGACTATGTGGCTAGATATAACAAAGTTATTCATAGAATTTATGCTGCCAAAAGACCGACCCCAAAAAACCAACAATGTTTCTTTGTAAAATCTATGCCCCCGGACATAGGTTTTCACTTAAGAAGGAGTAGACCAGCTGATTTAGCTATTGCCCAAGGACAGGCCACTAAGTTAGAAGATGATCTTATTATAGTTGGGAAATGGAGAAAAGACATACAGACTTCTCACTCTCAACCTTCTACTTCTGCTCCTACAGATCCAGTTGTTCAGAGACTCATGAATGATGTAATTGCCTTGATCATTTATTAATACCAACAAATTTTAGATTTAGATCTCAGAGGAGGTATCTTTACCTGGCCTAACCCTAGAACTAGTGATTACTTGATCTAAGTTTGTCTTGATATGACTATCATCTCTACGGACTGGCTCCTCAACTATGTGTGCTCTCTATCAACCTTGCATCATATTGTCTTTGATCACTCTCCCATCTCTCTCTTGGCTAATCCCATCTCTAGTAAAATAAAATTCCCTTTTAGATTTGAAAAAATGTGGAGGCAACACATTGATCTAGAAAGGAACATTTCTAGCTAGTGGAATGTCCATGTGGAGGGAACAAGTATGTTTAGAGTTGTCCAAAAACTTAAGAGAATTAAAAACAAAGTCAAAACTTGTAATAAAGAAGTCTTAGCGGATATCTTCAAGGCTAAAACTTCTATTCAATCTAATATCCAGAACCTCCAAGATATTATTCAGCTGGAGGGTCTATCTTAGGAGAACAAACTAAAGGAAAATAAGATCCAGGCTGATATCAAAACATCATCTCAAAAGAATAAGTCTTCTGGAGGCAAAGTTCAAGGGAACTCTAGCTAAAATATGGGGATAAGAACACTCGCTTCTTCCATATGATAGCTCAAAAACATAAAGCTTCTAAAATAATAGACTACCTTAACATCAATTAGGGAAAGATGGAGAAAAATAGGACATCAAGAAAGAAATCTTGGGCTACTTTTCTTCTCTTCTTACGATGGAACCCTCCCTCTTTGTGGATAATCATAAAATGCTTCTAGATACCATCTCTAGCCTTATTGAAAAGGAGAATAATGAAATGATGTGTAGAATCTCTTCTAATAAGGAGATTAAAGAGGCTACCTTTTCTTTTGAAAGGGAAAAGTCTATTGAACCTGATGGTTTTCCTCCTTTCTTCTTTCAATCATTTTGGAAAATTGTGGAAAAAGATTTCTTGGATGCGGTTAAAGATTTTACTGGGGGCTGGATCTTTGCTAAAAGAAGGTAACTCTACTTTTTTTGTTCTTAGTCCAAAGATACCCGGGGCTTATTCGGTGGATAGCTTCAGAACAATTAGCCTATGTAATACTATATATAAGATTATCTCCAAAGTGCTCACTATCAGAATTATTTCAATCCTCACATCAATTATTCCCCCCCAAAAGAATGGTTTTGTGTGGGGAAGAAATATATTGGACTTGATTGTGAAAGCTCATGAAAATATCCACTTGCTCAAGGCTTCTTAGAAACAAGGATTCCTTATAAAGGTGGACCTTTCAAAAGCTTACAATAGGGTGGACTAATATTTCCTCTGTAAAGTTCTTGCGACCTTTGGTTTCTATGGGAAAACTATTAAGTAAATCCATTAGCTGATTTCCTCTCCCTCCATCTCTGTCTTGGTGAATGGATCTTCTTCAAAAAAATTCTCCCTTTCTGGGGTCTTCACCAAGGGGGTCCTATCTCCCCCATCCTCTTTTATATTATAGATGAAAGCCTAGGGATATTTTTATCTATTTTTTTCTAGTTTGGGTCCTTGTAGGGCCTCCTTCCTTCCTCGAATAGTCACTCTTGCTCTCACAAAAAGTTTGTGGACAAAACTATTCTCATGGGGTCTTCTTCTATCAAGGAAGCTAGAAACATTAAGTAGGCCCTAAAATCTTACTCTCTTTCTATAGGGCATCTTATCAATTGGGAGAAAATTTCCTTGTTTTTTGTTAATAGTCCCCCTCATCAACAATAGAAAATGGAAACCAATCTAGGGTGTAAGATCTCTCCCTTTCCCTCTGTGTATTTGGGCCTCCCTATGGGTTTGAAATCTCCAAATTCCTTCTTGAATGACATCATTGATAGATTCAATTGAAAACTTGTTGGCTGTAAAGGAGCTCTTCTCAACCAAGTTGGGAAGGTCCTACTCCTTAAAATGTTCCCTCCAGAACCTTCATGTGTATGCTCTAAGCATGTCTCCTATCCCCTCAAAATTTGCTAACTCAATCGAGAAATTGCAGAAAAGATTCTTGTGGTTAGGAACCAAGGATAAGAATCAGGTTCATCTTATGGCTTGGGATAATGTTTGTAGACCTCTAAAGTATGGGGGTTTAGGAATCAGAAAAATCAAAGAGGTTAGTCAAGTGCTGCTAGCTAAATAGACATGGAGAATATTTGATGAAGAAAAAGAATGGAAAAAAATTCTCAAATTTAAATACCTGTATGCCACCCCAAGTTTAGGTGATTTTTTCTCATCACCTATCAATGCGCATGGTTCCTTTATTTGGAATAGCATTCTGAAAGATAAATCCCTTTCTAAAAAAGGTTCTATATCAAGGGTTGGAAATGGTACAAAGATCAAGTTTTGGGAGGACCCCTGGATCAAAGAGAAACCTCTCATCTAGTATGCTAAACTTACTCAACAAGATCAAATATGTATAAGAAGACCTAGTAGATAGGTTTCTGATTATTGGAGGGAAAATAAATGGGTTAGACTCTATGAAATAGCCATGGTACTGAGAGATATTGATCATGATATTGCTCCATGGGAGGTTAAAGAGAATTCTCAAGACCAACTTATCTGGTCCCCTAACTCGAGTAGAAGATTCTCAATGTCCTTGGATTATTACCTCACTTCCATTCAGGATTCTTTTCCCTTTTGGGATAAGGTTTGGATTCCTTATCTCATCCCTAAGATTAACATTTTTTATTGTTTTTTTTTCCATGATAAGGTTCTCTCTACTTAGAATATTTCTAAGAGAGGTTGGGTGCTTCCTAATAGATGCTACATGTGTGTGCAAGAGGCTAAAACTACTACCTACTTTATCTTGCATTTCTCATTCTCTAGAGAGCCCTGGTCAATTGTGATGCAAAATTGGAACATCGGTTGGGTACTCCCAAATTCCATCACTGATTTTGCTTCCCAATGGTACTCTCCTTTCTCTCACAAGCTAGGGAAGTTTTTATGGAACCTATCTGCCCCTCATGTTATCTGGATGATATGGAAGGAAAGGAACAATCGTATCTTTAGAAATGATATCTTTGTTCCTTTGGTGGTGGGTTCTAAAATCATCAAAAATATTGTTAAAAATATTCATTTGGCTTGTGATCAGAAACCTACTCTACCGGAAGGTATTAAAGACAAGAGTGTCATAAGAAACTATAATTTTTCTTCAATATCTAAACCTGGTAATAAAAATGTGATGGAGCAGTGTGGTTCTCCCTCCAAGCCATATGGTATAAGGATAAATTTGATTGGGAAGAAAAGGGAACCCAGGAAAGGTGGGTTGTGGCGGCATTGTTTGAAACTCTCATGGAAACTATGTTTCTATTGTGTCTCTCCCCATTGGCATAGAGTCTATTCACATGGCCAAAGAAATGGCCACTCTTCAGTTCTATAAGATTGAGAAGTACCAAAATTGTACTAAAATTTAGCTTGAAGGTGACTCAATGAATATCATTAATTGCATTAAAGAAAATCACAAACCTTCATGGAATATAAGTCACATCATAGTTTAGATTAAAATGCTCTTAAGTAGTTTCGAGGCCACCTACATCACCCACTCTTTCATGGAAACAATCACTGTGGCTGACAGCTTGGCCAATTTGGGAGTACAAAGTGATGATGTCAGCTCCTAGCAAGGAGAACAAGGATTAAATTATGAGGATCTAAGCCTTATAAAGTATGATCAAATCCATCAGAATCAAGGTGTAATTTTATTTATGATGATAAGGAAAGGTAAGTTGTTAAAAATTTGTACAAAGGCATCTAGTACGTATAAAGGGTAGGAAAATAATTATTCCAAGTGTTATATTTTCAAAGCACAGGGTCTTTTTAAGCCCATTAAAAGTGTCATTTTCATTATTCTCTCTGTCTTTTGCATTTTATTATGTGTCTCTGGTAGAGAAATTCTCACAGTGAATAATGCCCATGTTTTGTTCTCTATGAACATGGGAGGCAAGCTCAAACATGCAGAACCCAATGTCTATAAGTGGAAGAAAGAGGCAAAGGTTTGGAGTATTCTCAAAGAGGGTGGAGTCACGTCTTACATGGAGAGGCTACACGGTTATGAAAAAGATATCTATAGGGAATTTTCTGAAAGTTGGGATAATGCCAAGGTAATTCTGTGTGGTAAGACCTTCAATGTCAATGAGAAGTTAATTTTAGAGATTAATAGTATGAATATGTCTAGTTTGAAGTAATATAGAGGTCATGTCATGGCCTAGAATGCAGCCTGTTTATACCCTAAAACCCCAAGGAAAAACCCCTATTATTGAAGTAGAGTGGAAATTTCTACCTACGAAGTCATATGAAGATGTTCTGGGGGAAACTGGTTAAGGATTTAATCCAATACTTTACTTTAGAAGGCCACTACACTAGAGTGTATGATTTCCATTTTATGTTGATTAACCATTTTAGGTATAAGAGGAAGATTT